>PVIU01024004.1:0-25968 GCA_004026605.1 Ondatra zibethicus | reverse complement strand
TAGAATACAACTAAGATTTGGATTCACCCTATCGACATGTGCCTCCTGTAATTTTTCCTCAACCATTGTCAGTTCCTTTTCTGCTTCAGCTGTTAATTCTCTGGGACTATTCAAATCTTTATCACCATCTAAGGTTTTGTTTAAATGAATTATTAAATCAGGTGTTATCCCAATATCTGGTCGTAGACTGGAAATGTCTCCTAACAATCTTTGAAAGTCATTAAGAGTCTGTAACCAATCACTCCTAATTTGTGCCTTTTGTGTCCTAATTTTCTGTAAACCTATTCTGTAACCTAGGTAATTAACAGAATCTCCTCTTTGAATCTTCTCAGGAGCAATTTGTAATCCTCATTTATGCAAAATTATCTTTACTTCCTCAAACATTCTTTCTAAAGTATATATGTTTGAATCGGATAGCAAAATGTCATCCATGTAATGATAAATTATATACTTAGGGAATTGCTTATGTATTATTTCCAATGGCTGACTTACAAAGTATTGACTCAGGCTGGGGCTATTGAGCATCTCCTGTGGGAGGATAGTCCAGTGGTATCTCCTAGTAGGCTGAGAGTTATTATAAGTAGGCACTGTAAAGGCAAATTTTTCTCTATCCTTTTCTTGTAAAGGTATAGTGAAGAAGCAATCCTTTAAATCAATAACAATAAGAGGCCATCCTTTTGGTAACAGAGAAGGCAGAGGAATTCCAGACTGTAGAGGGCCCATAGGTTGAATTACCTTGTTGAATTACCCTTAGATCTGTCATCATTCTTCATTTACCAGATTTCTTTTTTTACAACAAACACAGGAGAATTCCAAGAGCTAGTTGACTCCTCAATATGTTGAGCATCTAATTGCTCCTGTACCAATTGTTCTAAAGCCTGCAATTTATCTTCAGATAGAGGCCATTGCTTAACCCATATTGGCTTCTCAGTTAGCAATTTTAAAGGTAGGGCTGTTGGTATCTCTAAAGGTTTGTTAGTTGCTTTATGTTCTTGTACAGCCTGAATGGCTGGTGATCTTTGTGCATAGTACCTTATTACATCCTTCCCAGAATTATGAGTTCCTGGGATTGCAGAAATGTTAGTCTAGGTATTCCATTGCTGTAGCAGGTCATGGCCCCATAAATCTATTGCAATATCAGCTACATATGGCCTTAGCTTTCCTCTTTGACCGTCTGGCCCAATACAGTTAACCCATTTCATGCTTTATTTAACTCAAGATATGTTTCCAATTCCTTGTAATTGAACATCTGCCTCTTGAAGAGGCCAATTTGGATGCCAAGATTTTGGGGTGATGATACTCACATCTGCTCCTGTGTCTATCAAGCCAATAATCACAATGCCATTTATATGTACTCTCAGCTTTGGTCTCTGATCATTTATAGACATTTGCCAAAATATATGCTTCTTATTTCCTATTTGAATTTCTGACTTATCCTCCAAATTTGAGGATCATTTAGACCCTTATGGTCTTGCACAGAAGCTCCTAGAGTTTTTAATTTTCCTGGTGTGACATGTCCTCCATGGTTACTGGGAATAACTGGGCCACTTTTGGCTTGGGCACCTGCGAGAGGCCCCTCAAGGAGTTTCCTGATGGTATTGGGTTGCCTTGTCTGTCTGTTGTTGATCTACATTCATTGGTCCAATGTTATCCTTTACCACACCTCCTGCATATACCTGAAGGCCAAGGTTTCCTATTCCTGCCATTCCCAGTTGAAGTGTTAGTCCTTGAAATTCCTTGCCTGCAATCCCTTTTCAGGTCTCCTAATTTACCACAATCAAAACATTTGGCAGTTTGATGTCCCCTCAGCACTTTGGAAATTGCTTCTCCTACCCACAATTCATCATCGTAATTAAAGGTCTGAAAATTCATGGTATGCTCGATCCATTCATGTATAGGTGCTGATCCAGACCTTCAAGGCCCAATTATCTTTTTGCATTCTAAGTTTGCATTTTCAAAAGCCAGTGATTCAAGAATTAGTCGTCTAGCTTCTGGGTCTGTTACTTCTATGTTCAGAGCCTTAGTTAATCTTTGCAAAAAGTCAGTATAGGGTTTTCCCTGTCCCTGCATAACCCTGGTATATGACTCTATCTTTTTTCTTGGTTCTGGTATCCTATCCCAGGCTTGCAAGGCTGCTTTGTGGCATAGGGACAATACTTCTTCATCATAAAGAGCTTGGATCTGTGGATCAGCATATGCTCCTACACCAAGAATTTGATTCTGTGTAACCTCCACACCCTTTGCTCTCCCTTGCTGTTCCATATGTTTGTATTCTTCTCTGAAATAAATTCCAAACATCAAGGAAGGTCCATCTTCCAACACCGCTGAAGCTAACTGGGAGAAATCATGGAGTATAGTCCTGACATTAGAAGCCCATGTCCTTATCATTTTCTTAACAAATGTAGAGTGCAAGCCATAAGTAACAATGGCGTGCTTAATTTCCTTCAGATCATTCAGTCCATCTACCCTCTTTGGCTCCTTTTGAGCCTTTAAAAGTTGACGCTTTGTCAGAATAAATTACAGGGTATGTTGCTAAAACCCTGGGTAAACCAGTTCTGACAGCTGGTGGTGGCATTGTATCCTGCCCTTGTGTCTTCTCACCCTGTTCATCAGATCCAATAATGTCCTCAAACATTTGAAATCTCTTAATCATAATCTCTTGTAAAGCCTGAATCTCTTGACCTGCAAATGTTTCTAGTGATTTCCCTACAGTATCAATTTTCTGGTCCCCATTCTGCACCTCTGATTCCAAAGTCTTAATGTTTCCTTTCAAAGATAACATCTCCTCCTTGAAATGCTCCCAAACATCGTGTAAATTGCCATCCTGGAGGTATATTCTGTCTGTTACCTTATCAAAACTCTGTGATAACTTCTGAATGTCAAATTCAACAGCCTGGACCTCCTTAGGTAAGTTCCTAGTACCCTTAATTTTTCCTATTATCATATTAATCCTATCAATTAATGCCATATACTTCCATAATCATATAATATGAAGAAGAAAACTGAAACCTAATAACCAGTAAATTGAGATACCCCAAGGTCATAGAGGCCTCATTTGATTTCTTCTATATTGGCAGCAAAAGCTGCAGCAATAGTCCCATTAAAAATGAAACCTGCCATTTTACCTGATAATCAGCAGATGGCACTGTTTCCAAGTTGAGACTGGAACTGCTGCAAAGGTGTCATGACAAATCCTGTTTGAAAATCTCTCTGGAAAGGTTAGATGTAAACATAAAAACCTAGGGAGTTTCTAGTGGCTGTTAAACAGCGTGGCCCACCCTGGGCGTGCCCTCCCTGCTGCTGTGCTCTGACCTGATGCAGGGGGTCATGACACAGCTGCTCCGAGAGAACCCGATTGCGCTTCCAATGTCCCTATGCTGGGAGAGAGGGTCACAATGCAAATGCTGCTGTAGCAGCATTCCCACTCAGTTATGGTGGGAATTTCAAACAGCGTGTTTATATGAGTTCCCAGGACTTCACAGGGAGTGTTTGCCCCAAGGGGTTTTCAGCGTTTGGTTGGCAAACACTTGCACTTGCACTGTGAGCTCTGTCACTTGAGTTGCCTAAGCGCTGCACTGCAAGGGGGGATTTAAAAACTGCTCAGAAAAGATCAAATCAGGCGGGCAGAGACTGTCTGTGCCCATGGATCCTGGGAAGTGTGGAGGTTACTGCTGGCTCCATGCACAGGCCACCCGGGCTCAAGCCAGGCTGCACTGGTGGCAGGTGGCCGAGCTGAGGGGGTGGGGGGGAGGTTGCCCAAATGTTGGACACCAGATAAAGTGCGAATCAATCCCACACCAGTTTGGAATTATTATTAATTTGAGGGGAGAAACTTACAGCCCTCTACCAGGAAAGGAGTCTGAAGCAAGAGAGAGCAAGAGAAGGGCTGCTGCTGCTTTTTAAAGAGAAAGAACCCACTCCCCAGTGGGCTGGTATCTCAAAGGCTATTGGCAGAAGGAGCGGAAGGAGCTCCCGCAGCATGACTGACCTGTCCAGTGGTGAGTAGGGATTGTTGAAGTCTCCCACTATTACTGTGTGGGGGTTTAATGTATGATTTAAGCTTTAGAAATGTTTCTTTCACATATGAGGTTGCCCTTGTATTTGGGACATCAATGTTCAGTATTGAAATTTTCTCTTGATGGATTTTTCCTGTGACTAATGTGAAATGTCCTTCTTTGTCTCTTTTGACTGATTTTAGCTTGAAGTCTATTTTGTTAGATTTTAGGATAGCTACACCTGCTTGTTTCTTAGATTCATTTGATTGGTATATTTTTTTCACAACCCTTTACTCTGAGATGATGTCTGTCTTTGAGGTTGAGATGTGTTTCTTATATGCAGAAGAAGGATGGATTCTGTTTTCATATCCAATCTGTTAGCCTGTGCCTTTTTATAGGTGAGTTGAGTCCATTTACATTTAGGGATATTAATGACCAGTGATTGCTATCTCCTGATAATTTAATTATCATTGTTGGTGATGTTAATTTGTGCATTTTTCTCTTCTTTTGTATTTGCCACTATGAGACCATCAATTGTCTGTGTTTTTGTTGGTGTAGCCAGATTCCTTGGGTTGGAGTTTTCCTTCTAGTATTTTATGTAGGGCTGTGTTTCTGGCTAGGTATTGGTGAAATCTAGATTTGTCATGGAATATCTTGTTTTGTCCTTGTATGATGATTGACAGTTTTGCTGGGTATAGTAGTCTGGGCTGGCATTCATGGTTTCTTTATGTCTGCATAACACTTGACCACAACCTTCTGGCTTTCATTGTCTCCAATGAAAAGTCAGGTGTAATTCTGATAGGTCTACCTTTATATGTTACTTGGCCTTTTTCCTTTGCTGCTCTTAATATTCTTTCTTTACTCTTTATGTTTAGTGTTTTGATTATTATGTGGCAAGAGGACTTTTTTGGATCTATTTGGTGTTCTGTAAGCTTCTTGTATCTTCATAGGCATATCTTTCTTTAGGTGGGGAAAGTTTTCTTCTATGATTTTGTTAAATATATTTTCTGTGCTTTTGAGTTGAACAACTTCTCCTTCTATACCTATTATTAGATTTGGCCTTTTCATGGTGTCCCATATTTCCTGGATATTTTGGGTTAAGCTCTTGTTAGATTTAATGTTTTTTTTTATCTGATGAGTCTATTTCCTCTATTGTATCTTCAGCACTTGAGATTCTCTCTTCCATCTCTTGTATTCTGCTGTTCATGCTTGTGTTTGTGGTTCCTGATCATTTTCTCATGATTTCTGTTTCTATAATTCCTTCGGTTTGTGTTCTTTATTGCCTCTATTTCAGTTTTCAAGTCCTGAATAGTTTCTTTCATATGTTTGATTTCTTTTTCTTGGTTTTCTTTAAGTGATTTGCTGATGTCTTCCAATTTTTGTTTGTCTTTTCTTCCATTTCTTTAAGGGAATTTCTCATTTCCTCTTTTAGTGTTTCAAACATTCTCTTGAAGTTACTTTTTAGGTCATTTTCTTCTGGTTTATCCATATTTTGTTGTTCAGGTCTTGCTGTTGTAGGATCTTTAGGTTTTACTGGTGTTGTGTTGCTCTTTGCAATGTTACATGTGTTCTTACATTTTCTACTCATCTTTTCCTCTAATAGGTGTGGTTGGTGCTGTCTGAGATTCTGTTGAATAATCCCCTAGGTACCAGTAGATCAAAAGCTAAGATGGTTTTCCTAGTGGTACAGTCAGTGTTACAGTTCTAGTTACCCCATTGGTTACTCATGTTCTTGTAGATAGCTCAGCATTCCCGTGCTTTGCTCTGCTTCCTTGGAGTTTGCTATCTCAGGCCTGCTTTGATAGGTTTCCAGCTTTGCTTTGTTTCTATAAATCCTGGTCTGGAACCCCTCCTGCAGAAGTCCCTGGGTTGAAGTTGGACCTGGAAAGGTTTCTGGCTCTGGTCTACTGCCTCAGATGTCCCAGGCTTGGGTGCGCCCGGACCCACAGAGGACCTGCTTACTCCCCCAGAGGTCCCAGACTCAAGCTCAGACCTGCAGAGGTTCCAGGTTCCTGCTTATTCCCTTTGATGCCCCAGACCAATGCCCGGACCCACAAATGTCCTGTCTCACACCTACTCCCTCTGAGGACCCAGACTTGCGCCTGGCCCCGCCAAGATCTCTGGTTTCTGCCTATTCTCTCAGAGGTTTCAGGTTCACTCATGCCCAGACTGGCAGAGGTCTAGTTCCTGGGAGGTCCTAGACTCATGGCCAGACCCAACAGGGTCCTGGTTTAGGTCTACTCCCTTGAAGGTCCCAGATTCACGTCCAGACGTCTCTGGCTCTGGCTCACTTGCTCAGTGGTTACTCCCCTGTACCTGTTCCGGTAGAGATCGCTGACTCTGGATCTGGTTGCTGGCTCAGTCCTGGACTGCCAGTGTCCCAGAACTGGGTTGGCTTCTGGGACTGGATTTGGTCCTGGCTTCTGCTCCTGGTGGAGCTTGCTCACTCTCTGTCCTAGGTAGCTGGTTCTGTCCCACTCCGGTTTTGGTGGAGATTGCTGACTTTGGGTCAGGATGCTGGCTCAGTCCTGGACTACCAGTGTCCCAGAACTGGGTTGGCTTCCAGGGCTGGGTTTGGTCCTGGCTTCTGCTCCCAGTGGAGCTTGTTTCCCCTATGTGTCTCAGTGGTTTATAACACTTGCTGTTCTTCCAGCGGCTCCAAGTTCAGTTCCCTAGTACCCACATCAGGCAGCTCATGATGACCTCTCCCTATAGCTCTAAGGAACAATACAACACTGTCTTCTGGCCTTCTCAGGCATCCACACATTCATAGATAAAAATGTCTTAAAAATAAAATAGAAAATGTTGACCATCTGAAGAATGCTCTAGGGTTGGAGGTTAGCTCAGTATAGATTTCCAGACAAGATGGTATACACCTATAAATGCAGCACTCAGAAAGTTGAGCCATGAAGACTGTTAGAAATCTGAGACCAGCCTACACAGTAAGTTCGAGGCCTGACTGGACAACTGAGTGAGAACCTATCTCATAAATCCTTAAACAGAAGGAATAATGACTTCATTCTTCTGTCAAAGCAAACAAGGAAAAGGACAGATTACAATCAAGACCAGGAGAATATAGACATGAGAAAGGAAAATATATATATAAAATAAAGCAAATAAAGACGGGCCAAGCCATAGAGTCCAGGTAGACCCGCTGATATCCTGTGAGAGCATCCGGAGGATCCTGTGAGAACGTCTGGGAGTCTCCTTTCCCGGGGATCGAAGGAGCTTGGACTGGCTAAACTCCAAATGACCTTCTATTGATATATAGCAGTTGCTTATAGCCAATCACTATATGGCCCACCACCCCTATTCTATGCCTTGTTTTGTTCCTGATTTTAGTGGAATTGCTTTGAGTTTCTTTCCATTTAATTTGATGTTAGCTGTTGGCTTGCTGTATATTGCTTTCATTATATTTAGATATGATCCTTGTATCTTTAATCTCTCCAAGATCTTTATCACACAGGGGTATTGAATTTTGTCAAATGCTTTTTCTGCATCTAATGAAATGATCACATGTTTTTTTTCTTTCAGTTTATTTATATGATGGATTACATTGATAGATTTTCATATGTTGAACCATCCCTACATCTCTAGGATGAAGCCTAATGGATGATTTTTTTGATGTGTTCTTGGATTCGGTTTGCCAGTATTTTATTGAGAATTTTTGCATTGATGTTCATGAGTGAGATTGGTCTGTAATTCTCTTTCTTGGTTGAGTCTTTGTGTGGCTTTGCTATCAGGGTAACTGTAGCTTCATAGAAAGAGTTTGGTAATGACTCTTCTGTTAAGGAGTATAGGTATTAGCTCTTCTTGACAGTTCTGGTAGAATTGTGCACTAAAATCATCTGGCTCTGGGGTTTTTTTGGTTGGGAAGTTTTTGATGACAGCTCCTATTTTCTCATGACTTATAGGTGTATTTAAATTGTTCACCTGGTCTTGATTTAATTTTGGCATATGATATTTATCTAAAAATTGTCCATTTCTTTTACATTTTCCAATTTTGTGGCATACAGACTTTTGTAGTAAGACCTAATGATTCTCTGAATTTCCTCATTGTCTTTTGTTATATCCCCCTTTTCATTTCTGATCTTGTTAATTTGAGTGTTCTCTCTCTGCCTTTTGATTAGTTTGTATAGGGGTTTGTAAATCTCGTTGATTTTTTTCAAGGAACCAGCTCTTTGTTTCATTGATTCTTTTCTGTGTTTCTATTTTGTTGGTTTCAGCCCTCAGTTTGATTATTTCCAGTGTTCTAATCCTCCTGGGTGAGTCTTCTGCTTTTTTTCTAGAGCTTTCAGGTGTGCTGTTAAGTATCTAGTGTGAGCTTTCTCTGTTTTCTTTATGTGGGCGCTAAGTGCTATGAACTTCCCTCTTAGCACCGCTTTCATAGTGTCTCATAGGTTTGGGTATGTTGTTTCTTCATTTTTGTTGAATTCATGGAAGAATTTAATTTCTTTCTTTATTTCTTCCTTGACTCAGGGGTGGTTCAGTAGTTAACTGTTACGTTTCCATGAATATGTAGGCTTTCTTGGGGTGGAATTGTTATTAAATTCTAACTTTACTCCATGGTGATCCAATAAGACACAAGTGGTTACTCCAATTTTTTTGTATCTGTGGATGTTTGCTTTGTTACTGAGAATGTGATCAATTTTAGAGAAGGTTCCATGAGGTGCTAAGAAGAAGGTATATTCTTTTTTGTTGGGGTGGAATGTTCTATAGATGCCTGTTATGTCCATTTGATTCATTACATCTGTTAGTTCTTGTATTTCTTTGTTAAGCTTCTGTGGTTGACCTGTCCATTGTTGAGAGAGGAGTGTTGAAATCTCCTGTGTGATTTGAGTTTTAGCAATGTTACTTTTACATAAATGGGTGCTTTTATATTAGGGGCATAGATATTCAGGATCGAGACTTCATCTTGATGAATTGTTCCTGTTATGAGTATAAAGTGTCCTCCATCTCTTTATTCTAAAATCTGATCGACTTATAGTTTGAAATCAATTTTGTTAGATATTAGGATAGCCACACCCATTTGTTTTTTAGGTCTGTTTGCCTGGTAAACCTTTTTTCAACCGTAACACGAAGGTCTGCTTGTTGGGGTTTCTGTCCTGCCCAGTTCCCACAGCCAGTAAATTGCAAAGAAATCACACAGAGGTCTATATTAATGATAAACTGATTGGCCTATTAGCTCAGGCTTCTTATTAACTTTTGTAACTTATATTAACCCATCATTCTTATCTATGTTAGCCACATGGCTCGGTACCTTTTTCGGTAGGGCAAGTCACATCTTCTTTCTTTGGTGTCGAATGGCTTCCTTCTTCCCAGAATTCTCCTGCCTCTACTTCCTGTGTGGTTGTCCTGCCTATACTTCCTGCCTGGCTACTGGCCAATCAGTGTTTATTTAAAACATAACTGACAGAATATAAACAATTGTCCCATACCTCCCAACCCTTACTGTGAGGTAGTGTCTGTCTTTAAGGTTAAAGTGTTTTTCTTGTAAACAGAAGAATTTTGGATCCTGTTTTCATATCCACTCTCTTAACCTGTGCCTTTTTATAGGTGAATTGAGTCCATTGATATAAGCGATATTAATGACCAGTGGTTGTTAACTCCAGTTATTTTTTTCTGGTGGTAGTGTTTGTGTGTTTCCGTTCTTTGAGTTGTGTTGGTGGATGATTGTCAGATGTCTATGCTATTGTGGGTGTTGTTGGCTTTCTTGGGTTGAGGTTTTCCTTCTAGTACTTTCTGTAAGGCTGGGTTTGTGGATATGTATTGTTTAAATCTGTTTTTGTCATTGAATATTTTGTTTTCTCCATCGATGGTGAAAGAAAGCTTTGCTGGGTATAGTAGTCTGGGCTTACATCCATGGTCTCTTAGTGTCTGCACCACATCTATCCAAGACCTTCTGGCTTTCATGGTTTCCATTGAGAAGTCAGGTGTAATTCTGATAATTTTACCTTTATATGTTACTTGACCTTTTTCCTTTGCAGCTCTTAATATTCTTTCTTTATTTTGTATGTTTTGTGTTTTGATTATTATATGGCAAGGGGATGTTTTTTTTGATCCAGTCTATTTGGTGTTCTGTATGCTTCTTGTACCTTCATAGGAATATCCATCTTTAGGTTGGGAAAGTTTTCTTCTATAATTTTGTGGAATATAGTTTTTGTGCCTTTGAGCTGGAATTCTTCTCCTTCTTCTACCCCTATTATTCTTAGGTTTGGTCTTTTCATGGTGTCCCAGATTTCCTGGATGTTTTGTGTTAAGAATTTGTTGGATTTGCTGTTTTCTTTGATCAATGAGTCTATTTCCTCTATAGTATCTTCAGCACCTGAGATTCTTTCTTCTATCTCTTGTATTCTGTTGGTTATACTTGTCTCTGTAGTTCCTGTTCGTTTACTCAGATTTTCCATCTCCAGCCATCCCTTGGTTTGTGTTTTCTTTATTACCTCCATTTCGGTCTTCAAGTCTTGAACTGTTTCCTTTTCCTGTTTGATTGCTTTTTCTTGCTTTTCTTGGGTATCTTTTAAGGATTTATTAATTTCTTCTAACTTTTTGTTTGTCTTCTCTTCCATTTCTTTAAGTGAGTTTTTCACTTCCCGTTCAAGGGTCTCCATCATTTTCATAAGGTTACATTCAAAGTTGATTTCTTCTACTTCTTCTAGGTAAAGATGTTCAAGTCTTCCTGTTGTGTGTTCACTGGATTCTGGTGTTAACATGTTGCTTTTCAGTGTGTTGGAGGAATTCTTGTATTGGCACTTGCCCATCTCTTCCTTCAAATGAGGCCAGCAGAGTCTTGGCATCTTGGTCCAATCTTTGCTGTGGCTGACTGTGTACTTGGGAGCTTTTCTTTGTCTGCTTTCTCTCAGGGCCCCTCAGCACTGGAACAGGCTCTCAGATCCCCTCTGCCCTGAAGCAGGGAATTGGAGGGGGCATGGATTCAGTCCCCTGGGACTGTCTGGCCATGTGGCTACTTACTCACCACTCCAGATCCCCTCAGCACAGGATCAGGGTTTCTTGCTGAGTTCTAAGGACCTCGTAGACAAAAAGGTGGGCTTGGGGGGCAGGGTGGGATGGTAGAAAGAAGCCCGAGTGGCAGGAATACTCCCCGCTGGCTCTCCAGACCCATCAGCCCTGAAGCAGGCTGTGTTGGGGGATCCAACGATCTCACAGATGAAAAGGTGTGTTTTGGGGCAGGGTGGAATGGGGTAAAGAAAGCCAGCAGCAGGGAACGCACCCTGCTGGATAACCAGAAAAGCTTAGGGAATTGGAGGGGGCTTGGATTCAGTTCTCTGGGACTGTCCAGCCGTGTGGCCACTTATTCACCTCTCCGGATCCCCTCAGCCAAGAGTCAGTTCTTAATGTCTTTAAATTACCCAGATATTCATGTGCAAATAAAATGTACATATCCATCATTTTCCATTCTGATTTGTTCTTTAATTATGACAAATAACAATGTTAAATTCTGTCTTTAAAAACACCAAAATCCCAGTTGGTATTAAAAACAGGGTTAGCTGTTACCAGTTTTAATAAAAAATAAAAATAAATAAAGCTGTTTTTAATAAAATAAGACTTCAACTTCTGCTAAAAAAAAACTGAAAGGAAGGCCTAGATTTTTGCTGTTTATTCACAAAACAAAAGTCACTTATCAGGCTTCATCTTTTGCAAAATAACACTCCCTTTGTAAAGCCCTGCTGGCAGCTTTCAAAATATTTTCATCCAAAGGTCAAAAAACCATTACAATGTGCCTTAACAGAATAGAAACCAAGGCTAAATAAGTGACTGAATGACACCTGAAGCCAACCCTCCCAGTTCACAAACCTGAAGATCTCTCTCTTCTCAAATGCTTAAACTTTGGAAGCCCTTAGTAATATAAAACTGCAGTTGTTAGAAATTATTGTTAGTGAAAACAGAGATTAAATAGAAACATAGAAGTAAACAACACCCGCTGTTTCTAGAAAGCCCAACTTACCTGGCCATGGTTTAGAGAGCCACCACCAACCCTAACCTGTATATGCGGCTTCATTTGCTTCCAGGTCACAGCATGGACGACCCTTTGGTTGAGATAGTGGAATGCTTGCTGAAGAACACAGGGTGCTACATATTCTTTCTGTCTGTATTGGTCTAAAATTTTTAGTAGTACCTATAGGTGGGGATTGGAAGGGACAAACATTGAGCAAAAGAATGTTTGAGGCATGACATGGAATACTGTACAAACAGATTTGGGGGAGATATTGTGAAAAAGCTCATGCAGGCATTTTACTTTTTACATAGGCCTGTATGTTACACTGAGCTAAGAGATGCCTCACTGAATTTTAGGCATTTGTTCTTCTAACCTATATGCTATTCCAGAATAAGTCTATGTTCTAGTCCATGGGTAGTGTGGTGGATTGAATGAAAATGGCCCCTATAGGCTCATAGGTGTGGCACTATAAGGGATGTGGCCTTGTTGAGGCAAATTTGTCACTGGTGGTGGGTTTTGAGGTTTCAGATGCTCAAGACAGACCCAGTGCCATTCTCTCTTCCTGCTTCCTGCCAATCCTGATGTAGGAGTCTCAGCTCCCTCTCCAGTACCATGCCTGCTTGAGTGCCACCTGCTCCCTGCCATTAAGAAAATGGAATAAACCTCTGAACTGTAAGCCAGCCCAAGTAAAGGCTCTCCTTTGTAAGAGTTGCCATGGTCATGGTGTCTCTTCACAACAGAATTTTGACTAAGACAGCTAGTTTCTCCTAGTTTTAGTAAAATTACACATCTGATTGAGTAAATAAACATTTCAAAAATTTTATGTTACAGCAGCACATGTTCACATAGAACCAGCAGCACCAAAGCTCAGATCTTAACCAGAAGATAAACTCTATTCTAAAAATAGCTGTCTTATCACCAATTATTCTTTGAAATAATTAGATCCTTAACTAACCTTCATATTAAAATAAACTTATGCTAGGTAAATACGTTAGCAGTTAAAAACCCTAAAGCATGGAGTTCCTAGAAGAAAATGTAAGATATTTATATTTTATAATTTTAGGACACAGACAATCTCTGAAACATACACAAAGTTGACTTTTCTTATGGGCTGGCTACAATCATGTTTATAAGAAAGAACCTTGAAAAGCGTTTATGACCAACTCAAGGGCCTACAGAGACGGCACAAGGCTCCTGCCCATCCTATTTCCTGGTCCCCACCATGTCACTGTGTCAAGCTTATGAGAGAGTTGCTAAATCTTTCAAAACATGTACAAAATTTATAAACCAGAATGTGAATTTTACCCAATTTACTTAAAATCTAGGTTAACAAAATTGGTCCAACTATCACCTAGAAGCTCCCTTGATGGCAGCTGAGAGGATGATACTGAACAGGACTGTCCTGATACATCTGGGGTGCAAACACATGTGGTGGCCATGTCAGAGGAGCAGCAGTGACAACTGACACCAGGGATCAGTCCTCCAGCATGCAAGGCACAGATGGTAAACCTCAGGTGGGCAAGGCCCTGAGCATCTCAGCCCCAGTGTCTCTTGCTACTGCTGTGTCTTTGCATGTTTGCCACTGACAATTTTCCCTGCTATGTGCCGTGGTGTGAATGGATGTAGGGAGATCCCCACTGTCTTTATTATTTTAATATTAATAATTTTAATATCATGGATGATCCTGTTCTACATTTTTACCTGTGAATTATTATGAAGATGATTTTCTCTTAAGCTGAACTGCTTAACTGAAGCAATGATTTTTTACAATAATAGTATTAGTTTAAAAAAGACTTTAATGATTGAGGGCCTTTAATAAATATAGTAAGGGATTATGACTAAGGTTGGCTTAGTGGGAAAATTAATATAGATAAAAGCAAGCTATAGTGTTGCTCTTTCCCTGCCCCAATAAAGCAGCGGCTGCAGAGGATAGAAAACTAGAACAAGTAAATGTCACACAGCCAGTTTTTCTTGAGGAGCCGTACAGACTGTGGCTTAGGTTAATGATTAAGAAAAAGTTGCCAGGCGGTGGTGGTTAATCCCAGCACTTGGGAGGCAGAGGCAGGCGGATCTCTGTGAGTTTGAGGCCAGCCTGGTCTACAAGAGCTAGTTCCAGGACAGGCTCCAAAGCCACAGAGAAACCCTGTCTTTGAAAACCCAAAAAATAAATAAATAAAAAATAAAAGAAAGAAAGAAAGAAAAAGTTGAGTCCCAGAAGCCCAGCTAGCTCAAGTTCTTGTAATCTTAATGTTGGGAGGTGTGTTCACAGTTTTCGGTGTACATCATACCTAAAACAAAGCTTTTAAAAATGATTTAAAGTTAGATTAACATGTTTTTGTTAATGATTTTGTGGTAAACCAAAAAAATCTTGGAAAACAACTTAAAGGCATACTTCTCTAATAGCCGAGTGAGGGACTCACTGAGGTCAGGGAACAAGAACAATGGCAGCCAGGCTGTTTCTGGATGATGTACCTTTTTTGCTAGGATGGGTTGGTAATGCAGGGTAATGCTTAGTTCCTTATACCCATTTCTGCCCTCAGCTTCCTGAAATAAAAACTGTTGATGAGTGGTATGCACCCTGAGGATTTATAGTAGAGCTGACTGCTTCCCATATATAAAAGTTTAGATTTGTGATTCCTTTAAGATTTTTTTTATAAGATTACCTTTTAAGACAAATAATAAAGTAATTGGTCCTTTCTTTGAAACTGCAAAATGCAGCCTGCTAGGCAAAGAACTGACTGAGAAAAATACCTTGTTTGCTTACACGCTGTTACTCTATAACAAGTTGCTTGGACATGAATATATGTGAGTTCTTGGAACAACTTGTTTAAACATGTAAGGTGTATGAAAAACATGTTGTCTTTCACTAGTATTCATGGTAAGTATTTACTTGAAAAACAGTATTAAACACACAGTAATTTTTATATTCCTTGACAGATTCTACTGGGGTATATTAGCTTTAAGGGGAAAAAATAAGACATGAGAAAAGGAAAACACCAGGAAAGATGTAGGTGAGTTAGAAGACAGACAGAAGGGAAACATCAAGGTAGAAAAACAGAACACAAAAGGAGCAGAGTAGAACAAACAACAGTAAGAATAATAAAATAAAGAACTAAGGTTTGGCTGTCAGAAAAGTCCCCATGTGCCTGTTCGTCCATCCTGTAGTTTGCCTGCTCCACATTCTTTCAGTTTCTCTGACCTGCTGAGGGCTTTCTATTCATCAGCAGTCTAGGTGAGAGCCTGACATGTTGGAGGTGTGTGTGTGTGTGTTTCCCTTTTCTGCTGGTCCCAGAAAATTAAGTTCTACTCCCTCAGACAGAAAAGTCAAGGAGACCGATTAGTTCTCCAACCCCACTGGATCCCCCTCAATCCCTGAGCTGCTGTGGGCTGGTCCTCATGGGAGCAATAGGGGAGATTCAAGACAGCAGCGATGACAGTTTTGGCAAGGAAACTAATTTTAAATATCAAGAGGATATATCTTAGGTAACATTTCTTGCAAAGACACATGAACATGTCATTTATCTTTTTAATACAAGTATATGCATGTGTTTACACATGCATGCTTAAATGACATGAGAAAATTGTAAACACACTTTGAGAGACACGTCTTGGAGTTTTAACAGCAACAGAACAGAGCCCAAGACACAACTGATCCCTTTTCCAGATCAGGCTGATATCTGCTTTGAATATATAGAAAAATAATTTTATTTTTTCTTTACTAATTTCCTCTATAGAGTACCTCATGGGCACCCTATCAAAGTACTTTTTAGAACATTTTTCCACCTGAATTTCTTAACTTCACATTACAGAGACATTATGAAAAATCTACAGACACTATCTGTATCATTGAAGTCTTTGGTTGTGTGTGATTAATCAGTCCTGGCTTTCCTACAAGGCCCTGGCAAAGCTAATTACTAACTCTCTAATTAAAAAAATAGCAAACATATCTTGATTCACTTAGCATTATTTGTTGAACCAATCAGAGTCTACTGTCAATTTTTAGCTTTTAAGTTTTAAGTTCTTTCTGTGAAAAAAAATCACATTTTTTAAAGTTTTCTATGTGCTAGCACATTTTTATAAGATTTCTTGAAAAATGCACACGCGTTTCTTTCTGAAGAGAAGCACATTTCTTTAAACTGTTCAAGGCAGTGGTAGTAGTATAATGAGTGTTCCCCTAATACTACATTTGGAATCAGCACATTTTTGTGAAAGTGTACTTAGCTTCTTAATAGAATCGTGAGTTTCCCTTAAATAAACGCATGATGCTATCTGTGAAAGAAGCATGTTTCTGTCAACTTTTCTATGGACTGTTTGCACATTTATAATATTTATTGAAAAAAAGCCTTCTTCTCTCTATTCTCTTCATACTCCATCTCCTTCTCCTCCTCCTTCTCCTCCTCCTCTCCTCCTTTTCCTTCTCCTCCTTCTCAACTTTCTGCCTTTTACCTCCTCAGCCTTCTCTTTCTTCTCCTTCTCCTTTTCTCTCCTCCTTTCTCTGCTCATTCTTTGCCTCCTAGTCCTCCTTCTCCTCCTCTACCTCCTTCTCTTCCCTATTCTCTGCCTCCTCCTTTTCCTCCTCTTTCTCCTCAATTTTCTCCTTCTCCTCCTTCTCTACCTTAGCCTCCCCTTTTTCTGCCTTCTTGTCATCATTATCCTCCTTCTCCTCATTTGTCTTCTTCTCCTCCTTCTCCTTTTCCTCCTCTGCCTCCTTCTCTTTCTCCTTCTTCTCGGCTTCCTTCTTTTTTCCTCCTCCTTCTCATCCTCATCTTCATCCTTCTTTTCTTTCATCTCGTACTTCTCCTACTTCTCCTCCTTGTCCTCCTTCTCATTCTTCTACTCATTAACCTTCACAGTCACCTCCTACTTTTCTGCTTCCTTCTCCTCCTTTTACTCCTCCATCTGCTCCCTTCTTCTCCTCCTTACTCTCTGCCTCCTTTTCCTCATCCTCTTCATTCTTCTCCTCTTTCTCTCCTCCCTCTTTTCCTTTTTCTCCTTCTTCTCTGCCTCTCTCTCCTTAGTCTCCACCTTCTCCTCCTCCTTCTACTTTTCATTCACTGCCTTCTCCTCCTCCTCCTTTTCATCTTCTCCTTTTACTCCTCCTTCTCCTCTTTCTCCTCCTCCTTCTCCTCCTTCAGCTTTTCCTCCTCCCCCTACTCTTTCTCCTTTTTCTCCTCCTTCTCTTCCTTTTCCCTCTCCTCTTTCTTCTCCTTCTTCACCTTCTCTGCCTCTATCCTCTTTCTCTTCCATTTCCTCTGCTTTCTCCTCCTTCTCCACCCTCTCCTTCTTCTCTGCCTCCTTCTCCTCTCCTGGTTTTCCTCCTACTCCTCCTACCTCTCTTTCTTGTCCTTCTCCTACTCCTTCTCTGCCTACTTGCCCTCTTTCTATTTCTCCTCACTTTCCACTTCATTTTACTCCCCCCTCATTCTTTTCCTCTTCCTCTTTCTATAGGATCTAATTCTCCTCCTTTTCTCCCTTCCCCTCCTTCTGCTCCTTCTCCTACTTCTTTTTTCTCCTCCTCCTTCTCTGCCTCCTTCTCCTCTATCTCCTCCTTCTACTCTTTCTTCTTCTACTTATCCTCCTCATTCTCATCTCTCTTTTTCTCCTCCTCTACCTTTTCCTCATTCTCCTTTTTTCTTCTTCCTCTGTCTCCTCCTCCTTCTCTGCATCCTTGTCCTCCTTCTCCTTCTCTTCCTACTCCTTTTCCCCCTTTCTTATCATCCTCCTTCTCTTGCTTCTCCTCTTTCTCCTTCTCTTCCTTCTCTGCCTTCTTCTCCTCCTCTTCCATCTCATCCTTCTTTTTTCTTCCTCCTTCTTTTCCTTCCTTGCCTTTTATTGCCAACAAATTTCAGTCCCTTAAGCACTGTGGCCTTAAATATTTGTTATTTCTTTTTCCAAAGGGGCTAAAATATGACCTGCTTTTCAAAACACATCTCTTGCATCAGGGCAAGAAACTAAATTCATTGAGGTGTTGATCACGCAGCGGTAACTGAAGGAGTGGCTCACAAAAGCAGTAACTTTTAAACTGAGGCTGTTTGCTTTTCTTTGTTTAGTCACCTCCTTTTCTCCCCTTTATCCTCTCCCCAAAAATCCATCCTAGTGGCAAAGATTCTATTTTTCTTAAGGCAAGAGAATTATCTACTTGTAGGCTAAGTCTTACAATTAACTTTCCACCAGTAAAATATTGCGATTTTCCCATCTCCACTGCAGAGATAGCGAAAGACTTCATCCTATGCAATTTTGAGAATCAACCAATCTTTCATATGCTGTTGGCTGACATACAACTGTAGACAGCTCTTATTTTCACAGCTATTAAAAATATTACATTGCAAGAAAATCTAGATCCTTTGTCAATAGAACTGAGAATCTGTCAAAAAAATTTTTTGATAAATATAATCACTGAAACTTTGAGTGAACTTTAACCATCCTGCTAGATTTATCAGAGTGGCTTTCCTTACCTCTGACAAACTAATACCATGTAGAGCAGAATCCTGTGTAGGACATTGTTTGGTTTGTTTCTTATTGAAAAGAGTTCATACAATATATTTTGATCATGCTTTCCCCTCCCCCAGTTTCCCTGATCCTCTGCACATCCCTATCCACTCAACTTTATGCTCTTTTCTTTTCCTCCATTTCTTTAAAAAACAAACAAAAACCAAGAAACATACACATTATTTATCAATAAGACCAATAAGAAAAAAATTAAAATACCCAAACAAAGCAAAATGAGACAAAAAGTTTACAAAAAATAACATTGAGTCCATTTTGTGTTGGTCAACTGCTCCTCTTTGGTTTTGAGGCGACTTCACTATGTAACCTAGGCTAGTCTTAAAGTCACAACCCTTCTTCATAAGCCTCCTGAGGGCTAGCATTACAAGTATGTGTACCACCACTGGCTTCTGGCTTTGTTTCTTATTCTACCAAGAAAGATTCAGTTCAGTCAATAATTCCCTAACAGTGAAGGCAGATATATGCCTTTTTATTTTTTCTCCCCCACCCTTTATTGAACATAGATTCTTTTCTCATACAATGCAATCTGAACATTTTCCCCTCCCTTTACTTCTCTCAGTTCCTTCCTGCCTCCTCTCCCATTTGGATCCAATCTCTTTCTGTCTTTCATCAGAAAAGAACAGGCTTCTAGGAGAAAACCACAAAGTAAAATGTAATAATATAAAATGAAAATTATGATATCAAAGTTAGATAAGCCAAGTCAATAAAAAAAAGAGCCCAAAGGAAGGCACAAGAATCAGAGACCCACTCTTTCATGCATTCAGGAATCCCATAAAGTACTAAATAGAAAGCTATGGTATATATGCAGAGGACCTGGTGCAGACCTGCGCTTTAGTCTCTGTGAACTCATATGAACTTTGCTCAGTTCTTTAGAGGGCCTTGTTCTCCTGGTGTTCTCCACTCCCCCATCTTACCAATTCCTTCTGCCTCCTCTTTTGGGGAGTTCCCTGAGCCCTGTAGGGAGGGATTTGATGGAGACATTTTGTTTAGAGCTATATGGTCGAAGGGCCTCTCTCTCTCTCTCTCTCTTTCTCTCTCTCTCTCTCTCCATAATGTCTGGCTGTGACCCAGTGTCTTTCACCTCATTTTTACCATCTTCTAGTGAAGGGACTAATGAACTGTAAAAAATGGTTCCAACAGGACAGAAGGAAGGATGAGGAACAGAAAGAATTGGTGACAGGTCATGCACACAACTGGCCCTTTGAAAAATAAAATCAAGCTTAAATAATAACTTTAAAGTTCATTAGAAGTTCTCCATTTCTTCAATGACAAGATCCAGCAAATTACTTATCATAGTGCTTTATTAGGGTCAAGAACTACCTCATGTTAAACACAGCCCTTGAAAATTGAGCTAGACTAGTATTCCAACCAAAGTTATTTATATAATGTTGAACAAAATCTGCCTAATTGGGTCATCTATAATGGATCTTTTGGCAATTAATCTTTAGTGTGGGAAGTTCTTCTGTCCATGTGCAGCTTTCATTGGTTAATGAATAAAGAAACTGCCCTGACCTGTTGATAGGGCAGAATTTAGGTAAGCAGGGAAGATGGAACTGAATTCTGGGAGGAAGAAAGCAGAGTAAGGGAGATGTCATGGATCCTCTGCCAGAGTAAGACATGCTGAAACTTAGCTGGTAAGCCACTGCCACATGGCGACACACAGATTAATAGAATGGATTAAACCAAGGTGTAAGAGTTAGCCAATAAGAAGTTAGAGCCAAGCAGTGATTTAATTAATACAGTTTCTGTGTGGTTATTTGGGGGCTAAGCTAGCCAGGTGGCAGGGATGAACAAGCGGGCCCTCCTCCTACAAGTCTTAACATGGCATCTGCAGTGGTTTGAAAGAAAATGGCTCCCAAAGGGAGTGGCACTATTTGGAGGTGTGGCCTTGTTGGAGAAAGTGTGTCACTGTGGGGTTGGGCTTTGAGATCTCTTTTCTCAAAGCTTCGCTGAGAAAGTTAGTTGACTTTCTGTTACCTATGAGAGTAGGACTCTTAGCTCCAGCACCACATATGCCTGCATGCCACCATGCTTCCCACCATGATGATAATGAACTGAACCTCTGAACTGTAAGCAAGCCACTTCCCCCATTAAATGTTTTTTTTTTTTATAAGACTTGCCATGGTCATGGTGTCTCTTCATAGCAATAAAAAACCCTAAGACAACACTGTAGTAGTGAGTAGCAGTTGACATTGGGTTCTGCTCATGTTTTTATACATGTATATGTCTCCCCCAAGTGCCAATCAAACAGTGATATTTCTAGAGCCCAGTACTGGTACACTAAAGAAGTTTCATTAAACACTGAACCCAGAGCTCATGCTGCAGAAATCAGCTGGTGGTGTGTCAACTAATGTGACAGTTAAGAAAGCCTTTACCCAAAAATTGTCACATAAAGAGGGGTAGACAGACACATCAAGAGTAACACTGCTTAAATTCTCACCTACTTTCTCTCCCTTTCAGGGCAAGGAACAAATAGAAGAGCACATGTGTGTCCTCCCCCAGGCAGCATCAGCTTAGTTACATTTTCAACAAGGGAAAGAGTTTATCTCTGTGGTCCTGTGTTCATCTCTACATTGTTCTTCCTTTGCCTCCTGGACTTACTCCCCTGTACTGGAGAGGGCTCATGTTCCTGCCAGTCAATTAAAGCATCACACATTATACTCACATTTGAAAAGCTCTTAGTCAAACTCAGCTCTTTAAACAACACCCCACTCAGAGGACCTAAGCCAGGGGAGAAGTGAGACAACTTGGCTGCATTATTCACAGTTCATCTTGAAGGTGTACACCACAGATTCCCAGGAGTCTGGACGATGAGCTTTCAGGTACCATGGGGTTGATAAGGGTTGGAATTTCAGCCAGTATAACTTTGCAAAAGAAGTTATTTCAGTCTGGACCAGAAAAGAATGTGTGATTTTCAGGCAAAATTAGAGGAATGTTGAAAAAGCAGAAGAAATAACAGAGTTAGCCCCTTATCTGTTAGATTTGCATCCAAGGAGCCAATCAACTGAGACTGAAAAATACTTGAAAAAAAAAAGAGTACCTATCCTGAACATATCCAGACTTTCTCAGTGATTATTTGCTACACAATATTCAGATTCAGATTAGTTATATTTTGGCAAGTATTATAAGAACTCTACATGGGATGTGTTTAGGTTTTATACAAAGGTTGTTATTTTATATAAGGAACTTGAACAGTCAGGTTTTGGAGGGGTCTTGTGAGGGGTCTTGCAAACAATCTCTCATGGATATCGAAGGACAACCATGTAACACTGACATACACATCACACACACACACACACACACATAATCAATCAATCAAACATGATATAGAATACTATGAAGAATTTTTAAAAGGTCTAAAATACAAAAATGGAAACTTCAGGTACTGTAATAGCATCCTCCACTTATAAATCCAAAAAGTGATGTCTGAGTTTCTACTGGCTCAGAACGACCCCCTCTCACTTCCTGCTCCTCCCATCCCCAACCCTTAAAAACCAAGACCAGTCAGTTATACCTACAGATTGAAAACTGAGGAGGTGGGCTGGATACTTAGTACAACACTTCTGAAAAGCCCTAAGAATATAGGCATTTTGGCCACGGTCAAAGCATACTCCCAGATCTGCTCACAAGTGCCAATCCTAAAACCTCATCTACAGCTCTAGAATGACTGGAGTTTGTTCTCATTTCTGTTCCAATCTAGAGCTCCAAATAAGATATGTTCAGGATTTTTCTTTAGTATTAAAAAATCACATGTCAGAAATTATGTTAATTTTCAGAAATTACAACCTGCTGTTCCATGGTTGCTTCACTCTGGCACAACATGGGCCTGGGCCTCTCCTCCTCTGAAAAAGCACAATGCTGAACCTGAATTAAATCTTTTAAAGCAGAAACTAATCTCTGGGACTCAGATTGGCCTTTTTATGATGTTCCATTAACCATTTTAAAGCACAATGATAGATAGTTCAGCAAACGAGTAATAGTAGAAATGGCTCACTCCTTTGGTGACTTCCCTGTTTTCTTTTTCTGCTATTTTCTTATACTCTCTTTTCAAACTTTTTCTTTTATTCTTTTTTCATACATTGTATCCCCACATTTCCCCTCTCTCTAGTCCTCCCAGTCTCCCCCCCACCCCGATCCACTCCTCTGTTTCCCTTAAAAAAAATAGAACAGGCTGTGATGTCTACCAAACATAGCCTAACAAGCTACAATAAGACTAGGCACATCTCATATCAAGACTGGATGAGGCAACCCAGAAGAAAGGGTCCCAAATGTAGGCAAAAGAGGCAGAAACAACCCCTACTTCCACTGTTGGGAGTTCCACAAGATCACCAAGCTATACAACTATATGCAGAGGATCTAGTTCAGACCCATACAGGGCTAATGTTTGTGGTTTCAGTACCGTAAGCCCCTGAGTCCTATGGGTTGTGTTCTCCTGATGTCCTTGACCCCTCTGGCTGCTATAATCCTTCCTCCCCACTTCAGCAAGGCTCCCCTGGCTCTGCCTAGTGTTTTGCTGTGGGTCTTTGAATTTTCTCGCATCAGTTCCCAATGACACCTGATGACACTTAGACTGCCCTGTTTTCTAATGTCCTTTTTATAGATATAGTAGCAGGTCACAGAAAGCACTGGGACACATTGGTGGGACAGCAGATGGCTGTCTGCCAAAAAGTATATATTGTGGGCAGCTGGGTGTGCACTGGGAATAGCTCTGCTCCTTTTACTTTGACTTTGTTTTAAGACAGGTTCTCACTCACTGTAAGCTGCCCCATCTTCTGAGTAGCTGGAAAACTTCTTTAGTGAATATGCAACATGCATTTTTAAAAGATTTATTTATGTTTAAGAGTGTTTGCCTATACATATATATATATGTATGCATGTATCATATGTGCTTGGTGCTTGTGGAGGTTAGAAGAGGAGGGTGGATCCCCTGGAATTGGAGCTATAGTTGGTTGTGAACTGCCATGTGGGTGCTGGGAACTGAATGCAGGTCCTCTGGAAGAGCTCTGATCAGCTAAGCCATCTTTCCAGTCCCCAATATGTTTTCTTGCCAGGTATGCTTACTGTACAAAGACTTTGGATCCCTTTCCAAGATATAAATCAGGGGTGGGTACTGAGTACCAGGGACTCCCCAGTGACATGTACTCTGTTGACTGGAAGAAGCAGCCTGTCTTTGGGGACATTTGCAGTTCATCACACTATCAGGTCAGAGGCAAGAATGTCTATGTTTAACCCCCAATTTCCATCCTGGTCAAAGTAATCAGACACAGGTTTTAGACCTTTCCAAGTTTAATGAAAATGAGGTGCTTGGAGATGGAAAGAGTTATTCTCTGTCTGAATACAGAGTTCAATATCATCCTTGAGTTTATATTGAGTAAGTCCTTTGGGGGGAAGATCCTGCAACTGAGTATCAACAGGAAGGATCACTTACAGTTTCTATAGTGTGAATGAAGCTAGAGACCACATACAGAGACATATATGGAAACAAACTTGCTACACCTGGCAAACAGAAGGTAGCAGAACAAAGAAAGCTAAGGGCCATCTCTGGCCAGAACACATTTGGGGCCTTTCATGGGGTCTCGGGACCAAAAAGTACTGGACTTCCCATGAGCAGAGCAACACTGGAGCATTCCTGCCGATGGCCCAGATGTTTCTTCTGAGTCAACTACGCAGAGCATTCCCTACCTATAATGCTCACAAGTTTTCCATGACTTTCAAAATCACTGTCTCTGTATTGGGTTGTACTACAATCAAAATTTGACAATCCTGGTTTTTCAGTATCCATGACAATTAGTTCAAGCTACAGACAAACTGGTATAGCAGTGAAACAGTTCAGCGTGTAGGAATGCTTGCTGTGCAAGGCTTACTACCAGAGTTCAAATCCACAGTGGAAGGAGCCAGCACTCAAAAGTTGTCCTCTGACCTTTACATACAACCACGCATTCCTGTTCAAGTGCATATGTGTGTATGGCAGACACCCAGATAGGAGTGACCAGAATGTAGTTTATAAACTGCACTATAATCTGCTAAGATACATAGGACCTGTTATTTGTGTCTGGCCAAATGTATTCTATCTTTTCAGTGACTGCCATAGCTTTTGAATCAAAATGAAGCAAAACACTGCAACACATAAACACATCAGCTTCATGCATCTATGTTCCTGTTCACACAATGCTTTAACTCATAAAAAAGGGCCAAATTTCAAAGTATAATCAGCCCACTGCTTCCTTTTTAAAAATTTGATGGGTTTTGTGTGTCCACCTTCAGTCACGAGTTCATCGCAGATGTAGTGTGTCTGATCAGTTTTCAGTAACAGCTGGGCCCTGATGCAAAGCCAGAATGCTCTTAGCCTATGGATTCCATTGCTAGTTCATCTTGATCAATTACTTCCCTTCCAAGAGTAAACATCTTTGAAAAATATACTTTGTTACATAACTGGGAGGTCAATGCTTTTATTCCTGAGATCTCTGCCAATGAGAAGAAGGCTCAAGTTCAGCTTCTGCTGATACATTTGAGGGTCTTGTTGTGAGGAGCAGCACTCACGGAGGACTGCCTGAGAGATGGGAAGGACACCTATTTCTCTCCTACCCTCAGTCAAATTCCCACATTAAGCCAAACCAACCCAAGCAGCAGGCGTGGGCTGAACTGCTCTGGCTTGAGCAGAGATGTTTTTACTGAGTTACACTCTGGCAGAGTGCCATTGGCTCGCACTGGGGGACATCACAAGGAACAGGCCTATAAAATTGCTAGTGTGTGGATACTGTTGAAGATATTTCCACTGTATCCCACAAAGAGAGTCTGATGAAAACCAGGAGTACTCTCCCTTGATTCTTCCTTCTAGAAGAAGCCAGCTTCCCTGGAGCAATTGGTTTTCATCACAGAAGTGCTGTGAATTTTCTACTTCCCTTTTGGTTTTGGTCTCTAGGAAGTTCAGGACCTAAGTTTCCTCTCATCTCTAACAACTGTATGTGCACCATATATGAGCCATTCATGGTTTTATATGTTTCTTCTCACTATTTCCTACACTTCAAATGTCTTTTTAAAACTATCATTGTATATACTTAAGGTATACAACACACAAATTTCTTCATGTAGTGTGTATTTCTATAAATTCCCTGGGATCTTTTGAAAACTTATTTGTTTAATTGTCGCGCCTGCAGAAGGCTCTTACAGATCCCTCAGTTTGCTTTTCCAGCCCTGTCTTTGCCACTATCTCTCATGGATCTCTGATCCCATCACAGTGACTCCCACAATTCCTAGACTAAATCAAAGGGATGCACCAGGTACTTTCATGCTGTTCTGTGCCTTCCATAAAATGTTCTCTGCCTTTTAGTCAAGGAAAATTCTGGCAGGATTCAGAGCCTGAGTCTGTGTATCTTTGTATCTGTACTGCTAGTGTAATGTAACACTATGTGCTACAGACCACATACACACCTGTGTCCCAGTCTATAGACTATATACACACAGCCAACTCACAGAACATTTGTGACTGCTGTGAGATGCAACCCTGCA
>PVIU01024003.1:0-26307 GCA_004026605.1 Ondatra zibethicus | reverse complement strand
CTATTACAAATAATGCTGCTATGAACATAGTTGAACAAATGCTTTTGTAGTATGATTGGGCATCTCTTGGGTATATTCCCAAGAGTGGTATTGCTGGATCCTGAGGTAGGTTGATTCCCAATTTCCTGAGAAACCACCACACTGATTTCCAAAGTGGTTGCACAAGTTTGCATTCCCACCAGCAATGGATGAGTGTTCCTGTTACATCACATCCTCTCCAGCATAGGCTATCATTGGTGTTTTTAATTTTAGCCATTCTGACAGGTGTAAAATGGTATCTCAAAGCTGTTTTGATTTTCATTTCCCTGATCACTTAGGAAGTTGAACATGACCTTAAGTGTCATTTGGCCATTTGAACTTCTATTGAGAATTTTATGTTCAGTTCAGTACCCCATTTTTTATTGGGTTAATTAGAATTTTAATGTCTAGTTTCTTGAGTTCTTTATATATTTTGGAGATCAGAGCTTTGTCTGATCAAGTAAGCTTCATCCCAGAGATGCAGGGCTGGTTCAACATATGAAAATCTATCAATGTAATTCACCATATAAATAAACTGAAAGAAAAAACCATATGATCATTTGATTAGATGTTGAAAAAGCATTTGACAAAATTCAACAACCCTTTATGATAAAGGTCTTGGAGAGATTAAGGATACAAGGATCATATCTAAATATAATAAAAGCAATATACAGCAAGCCAATAGCTAACATCAAATTAAATGGAGAGAAACTCAAATCCAGTCCACTAAAATCAGGAACAAGACAAAGCTGTCTACTCTCACCATATCTCTTCAACATAGTGCTTGAAGTTCTAGCAATACCAATAAGACAACATTAGGAGATCAAGGGGATTTGAATTGGAAAGGAGAAAATCAAACTTTCATTATTTGCAGATGATATGATAGTATACATATGTGACCCCAAAAACCTTACCAAAGAATTCCTACAGCTGATAAATAACTTCAGTGATGTGGCAGGATACAAGATCAACTCAAAAAAATCAGTAGCCCTCCTATACACAAAGGATAGAGATGCAGAGAGGGAAATCAGAGAAACTTCACCTTTCACGATAGCCACAAATAGCATAAAGTATCTTGGGCTAACACTAACCAAGGAAGTGAAAGATCTATTTGACAAGAACTTTAAAGCTTTGAAAAAAGAAATTGAAGAGAACACCATAAAATGGAAGGATCTCCCATGCTCTTGGATTGGTAGGATCAACAAAGTAAAAATGACAATTCTACCAAAGGCAATCTATAAATTCAGTGTAATCCCCATCAAAATCCCAACAAAATTCTTCATAGACCCTGAGAGTACAATAATCAACTTTATATGGAAAAACAAAAAACTCAGGATAGCCAAAACAATCCTATACAATAAAGGAACTTCTGGAGGCATTACCATCCCTGACTTCAAACTCTATTATAGAGCTACAGTAACGAAAACAGCTTGGTATTGGCATAAAAACAGAGACATTGACTAATGGAATCGAATCAAAGACCCGGATATTAATCCACAAACCTATGAACACCTAATTTTCGACAAAGGTGCTAAAATTATACAATGGAAGAAAGAAAGCATCTTCAACAAATGGTGCTGGCATAACTGGATGTCAACCTGTAGAAGAATGAAAATAGATCCTTATCTATCACCATGCACAAAACTCAAGTCCAAATGGATTAATGACCTCAATATTAATCTGACCACCCTGAACCTGATAGAAGAGAAAGTGGGAAGTAGCCTGCAATACATGGGCACAGGAGACTACTTCCTATGTATAACCACAGTGGCACAGACAATAAGAGCAACAATGAATAAATGGGACCTCTTGAAACTGAGAAACTTCTGTAAAGCAAAGGACACTGTCATATGAAGTCTTTGTAGTCTTTTTTTTCTGTTTCATGAAATATCTCCATTTCTCTCTATCATCTTTTCCTCTTCTGTCTTTGGTTCATTTTTTCATTGTGCTGTTTATCATATTAAAATACACTCTGTTTACAATATAATCTAATAAGAAAGAGATGAGTTGATTCTTTCCTGGAGCTAATGTGAGCTTTTTCTTCTCATTATTAAGTGGCTGTGTTTGTTCATCACATGGTAATAGCCTTCTTGGGCAGAGCAAGCTCAAATATCACATGCCATATTTTCTTTGCAAATGTGCTAGAGAAGAGGAATACAAATCTAGGCCACTGGCAACTTTAAATTTTATGTGGCTATATTATTTATCTATCTTTATATATCTTTCTTATCATTTCTCTATATGTTTATGCATACAGACATGTGTATATGTGCTGTGTGTCTCTAAAATATTATTGCACGTGGAATCAATGCACTAAGTTTTTATGAGACATTTTACATTATCTCTTGTTAACTTTTCAAAATCAAATGTACAGTTATACTTAGAGCATGTGACAACTCATGCCCCAGTCACTGTGAGTCCACTTTGGCTATGTAAGTTTGGGGATCTCCACCACAAACCGTACATTTCAGAGTGTAGGAGGCAAGTCGTCCAGACATCAAATTGTGTTGCTTTACTTTTGGAAAACAGAAGACTTAGCTCTCATCAGGTAGTTTGGGACTCATTTAGAAATATCTATAAGTTTTTACCCCAGGGTGTTTCCTTGTATGCAAAAGTTAACCAATAAAGCTGTTTTGGGTTTTTGAGTAATCTTCTCACACCAGGTTCTTTTCGTTCCTTGCTCTGTAGCTGTTGATTGCTGAAATCACCTTCTGGCACTGATTTTGACATCCTCTCAGTACCTCATCATAACGTGCCAACTCCAAACCCAGCCATGATGCAAATTGTTTTAGCCGAACAGAGGCATAAAACATACCATTTAAAGCCACTTACAGAAAGTGGATCAATGTCAGATAACAGTGTGTGTGTGTGTGTGTGAGTGTGTGTGTGTGTGTGTGTCTTTAGGCTGGAGAAAGGTATCAGGGGTCTTTCCTCAATCATTCTCTCCATTTGTTTGTTTTTGAGTCCAAATCTCTCAGTGAATATACAGTTCATCATTTCAGCTAGATTGACAGGCCAAAGAGCCCCAAGCGTATTCCTGTCTTGCAGGCAGGCATCATCATGGCTATCTTTCATGTAGATTCTGGGGGTCCAAACTCAGGTCCTCACATGTTCACACAGACACTTTACCTCCTAAGCCATCTCTCTAGACCAGCATCAGAGAAATCCAACAGGGAGAATACTAATAGGGAAGATGCCCTCAATGCTGGCAATGATAATGAAGATGTGATAAATGCTTTCTGGCCATATACTAATGAATATGCTGGGCTGCATTGTTTTAATTTTGAATCTGTAATTTTAATATTTACATCCTAGGACCAGGTGTTGTAAGTAGCTTTCCTGAGGTCAGAGATGTAAAGTAGGTTAGACCTCTGGTCTTAATGTACATGCTCCCAACTGAACAATGTACCATTTAGCTTTCCATGTCTGTGACAAAACACTGGCCATAGTCACCTCAAAAAAAAAAAAAGGTTTGTGTTTGCCAAGGTTTTAGATATCTCAGTGTGCTACAGGAAAAGTTGGATGATTAAAATAAAAAAAAACAAAGTCTTGCGATCTAAAAGCAGATCTGTTCCCCGTTCTTGACATGCATGAGCTTAGCAGATATAGCTCTAAAGGTTGAGGTTCAACTTCGGTTAAAGACTGGATTTTAAACTTATGATGTTCCCTTGTTGGCTCGAATAGCAGCCCAAAGTGATATGTATTTTGATTAGCTGTACTAAACTAGCTTAATGGATTTTTCTGAATTGTCCTATAATCAGAAATTTGTCCCCATGCAACAAAATGTACCACAAGCTGCTTATAGTACAAATGGAAGGGGGGAGTTTGGTTACAGATATGACATAGCGAGATGTGTCAGAGTAAAGATTAGCCTGTCGTAGGTGTCTCCTGCCAGCTTCTCCAGGCCCATTGGCAAACGTCCTCATAGAGTTGTCTTCATTACCTTTGGGTCTGTGGTGAGGCAGAACCTCATGGTGGAAGTTATGGCTCCCCTCATAGTGGCTGGAAAGAGCTGTGACCAGGGTGTCAATATTCCCTTCACTGCAGTCACCCATGGTGGGACTTCTTTCTACTAAAACTTTCCTTTAAATATTCTACTATTTCTCAATGTGTGGTCTTTAGGTGACAATTATCCAAGTCATAGCTAATGATGTCAGGATATGTCGTGATTGTACAACTGGGTTTGAAATATTATATTAGCATTTAGAAAATATTTTGTTTCTTTTAAAAAAAATTTGTTTGCTTTAAAGTTTTAAAATCCCTATTCCCCACCCAGTTTTATTAAGAATTTATATAAGCCATTTGCAATTATTTTGTTATAAAAATTTCTTCCAATAAAATAGAAACTGTGATTCTAGTGCTCCATATGTCTTCTACTTAGTTTAATCTTTAACAAAACAACATGAATGGAGAAATGGCTTTATTTACCAGTTCAGCAAGTTGCTAGCTAGTTTTTCAGCATATGCTGTAAACCAGAAACAACAGGGTACTGATTTAGTGATGCAGTCTTTCAATTGCAAGTCTCCAGCTGAATTTGAAACAGATAATGCTGAAATGTAATTGCAGTCAGTGTGACTCAGATCAACCATATTATTATACCCGGAGAGACTGGGTTAGGGAGCCAGTTCAGTTAGAGACTGCTTAAGCATGAGGACTACATTCTGAGCCTTCGAATCCATATGGTGTGAGTTTGTAATCCCAGCACTGAGGAGGTGGAGACACGGGGATCCCCAGTTCTTGCCTGTCAGCCAGCATAGCCTACTTGGTGAGTCCAAGGCCAATGAGAAAACTTCTCGTCTTACAAAGTAGAGAATGCCTGAGAGCGGCACTTGAAGTTGACATCTTGCTTCCATCCCTCTCCATGTGGGGTGTAAATATTATAATATAGTCAAGCTGGCTTGTAAAGTAAGAATCTTCAGACAGCAAGCAACATGTCCTAATGATGGCTACATGGGAAAGCCTAGAGAACTAAAGTAACAGATGCTGCTGTGGGTTGAAGGTGAAATGTCCACATGGGCTGATGTGCTTGAACACTTGGCCGCAAATGTCAAGGTTGCTGCTGTGTGTAGAGGTAGAGTCTTAGTATTAGGAAGTAGGTCCCTGGAAGCAGATCTTGGGGTCTTATAGCCCTATCCTCTGCCTTTTATGGCTTTGCTTTTTGGCTATAGATTCAATGTGACTAACTTCCTCGCCATGTTACCCCAAATCCTTCTGTTTCATACAAACCCTTCCCCCTTTAAGTTGTTTCTTGTCAGATATTTCATCAGAGCAGATGTCAATATACAGGCCATGTAAAGAGAGGAGATTACATTACAGTCATTTCCAAATTTTGGCATTAGTTTTTCATTGGTAAAAATTGATGTGGTTAGGATGTCTTTTTATGATAGAAGAATCTATTTTCAATAAAATAAAAAAAGAAAAAGTAACAAATTTTAAGTGGAAAAAATTAGTGGCAGTTAGTGAATTTTAATTAATATACAGTTGTTGTATCCATCTCCTCTTGTCCATCACTCCAAAATAAAGACTCCTTATTTCCTGCTCTCCTTCATGTCCTGGAACTGCCAGTCTGATTTCTGTTTCTAAGGATTTAATTATCTTGATAATTCATATATGAGTTGTGACCTAAAGAGTCTAACTTATTTTATTTTATATATTGTTATGTAATCAATTCATATTATAAAATGAATCAATACTTATTTCTTTCACTACTGAATAACATCCATTATGCAATATGAATATTGCATCACTTTTATATATTTACTCATTTATTCGCATCAATGTATGTGTCGTCTTACAATATTTGATTTAGTGTCAGTTTTCAGGTCTTTGGAAGTATGTATCCAGGAATGAAGTTTCTGTCTTAGTCTATATTTTACTATTTGGGAATTACTAATGTATTTTGAACAGTGATGGATAATTTTCATACTTAGGATTCACTTTGGATAATATATTAGAAACATTTGAAAAGGTGCCTTGATAGATAAATCTGCATTTCCTTCATAATAATGTTAATGTAAATTGGAAATTGCAGGACATTTTCTTTTTGTTTCAATCCAACCTTCTTCGATTTGAGATTAACAATCTACTTTTTCCCCACAGTTTTCTGTGGGTGTATATGAAGTCTCCTGGGTGACCAGCCGTTCGTGTTCATTCACTTACTTTCTATTCTGGCACGGACATTATAGACAGGCTTGAATAGCTGATACAAAGGTTGATGCAAAATATGTATTTACTAAATTACATTTTATAGAATAAAACTAATTTTTGAAAAATTTATGTTTATTTCTGTATGTGAATTTATATGGCATGAGTGTGTGCATGTGTGTGTACATGTGATCATTCCTCTCTCATATATGTGAGTGCTCATGGAGGCCATCAGAGGGTATTAGATTCATTGGAGCTATAGTCACAGGTGATTGTGGCATGACACATGGGTTCTGGGATTTAAACTCAAGTTGTCTGGAGGAATGACAAGCACACTTAACCACTGAACAATCTCTGGATCCCTCAGACATTGCTAAATTTGTTGTTGCTTAGCTGGCTAGGCCTCTTGAGCTTCCTTTACAATCTCTGCTGTCTCTTCATATTTTTGTCAGTCATTTTCTTCCTCTTCCACCATCCAAAAGAAGATGAACAAGCAAATACGTGGCTTTCTCCCTTGAAACACTTCTCAGAGGAAATTAAGTTGCATTCCATTCTAAGTTATTTCTATGTCCATAATTAGATAAAGGAGATTGGAAACATAGTTTTTGGTTCAGTTGGCTGGATATCTATCTAAATATTGAGTTCTCTTGGCAAGGAAAGAGAACAGACAGGTGGTCTGAGTGCTTATCACTCTCTAGCATAGTGCAGGGCCAACTTGGAGGTGAGGCACAAGTTTCCTGCACTGACTACCTCCCTGACAAAGGGAGGCTTAGGATAGGAGTACAGGAAGAGAAGAGGTTCAGGACCAACCAAAGACAGAAGGAACAATGAGAGCTCTTTTTTTCTCACCTCAATTTTGCAGTTATAAACAATTAGGTAGTGATAAATCTCCATCTTTCTAAGTTCACTGGGCCTCATTTTCTGGTTAGTTTCAAAGTCTGATTATAGTTTTACCTTTCATAGTTGAGATCACTGTGGCATAATTTCTAGTTCTAATTGGATTTTCAAAGGTTTCCATTTGGAAATGGATTGAAAGTCAAGGAAGTTGTCAATTTACAGGAATGGGGCAACTGGCATTTACATGCTATTCTTTTCATTGGGAAAGACTTTAAATGCTATTGCTGTAACAGCTTAGATAGAAATAGCTGTAGAAGGAATAAATACAAATTAGCACAATGTAGCATTAACTCACACATGGTTCCATATGAGCACTGACTACAGGGTGGAATATAATTTATTTGTGACTATTTAAGACTGTAGAAGAGCAACCATTCATCATGTTCCCATGACACTGTTTTTCATTTCCTTGCAAATAACTGCCGTGATGAAGTATGGATCTCTAAATCTTCAAAAACTCAGATATAAAATAAGGGTTTAAAATTAATTAAAATACCATTCTTGGAACTCATGCTGTGCACAAAGTCCATCACTAGATTTAAAAAAGGCAAGAACATAATATTTTGGGTAATGTTCTGAGAGGCCTGATTTATTCATAAAAGCATTGTTTTGTCTCCAAGTTGTTCTTATTTTTTCATCAGAGCAAATGGAAAATTTCAATGATTCATTTTCTTTGCTTAAATTTATACACTACAAAGAAATACTTTTGATGTATAGTTCTCTGAATTTTGAAAAATGAATGGAATTGGATCACCACTTCTCACAGCTAAGACAGACTTATTCATTACCTTCTGTGGTGCTACTGCCCATTGGTATCCATTTTTCTAGACCCCATGGGCTGTAGCCTTTTCTTTTTCTCGCTTTCATTATTGTGTTACCTAATGGCATAATCACTTCAACTCAATCAAACAACACTCCTTGTTCTGTTAACTGTGTAAGGTTAAACACTCACGACTGATAATATCTCACAACTGTGGTCTGACCTCTGACTTTTGTCTTGGAGTGCTATATGCTATTTTTGGAAGCATCTTTTGTTTTCTCTGCTCAAGTTTACACTGATAATACGTTCTAAAATATCCTTTAAGATGACTACAGATGCTAGATGTTTTTATTAATTTATATTTTCCATTTTATGAGTGAATGCTCCATTTCACAAAATACTGAATATTAATGAGAGCTAAGGACTAGCTGAGTCTCACAAAGCTAGCATCTTCTCATTGACATGTTTGCTAGCTTGCTTGCCATTACTGTGACAAAACAACATGACCAAAAGCAACTTGGGGAGGAAAAGGTTAATTTGACTTACACATGATGAACTTCATCACAGTTTATCATGGAAGAAAATCAGGACTGGAGTTCAAGCAGGAACCTGTAGGCATGAACTGAAGCAGACAGAATAAGGAAGAATGATATTTCCTGGTTTGCTCTCCATGGCTTGATCAGTTTACTACATCATATAAGCCAAGAGCACCTGTCCAGGGGTAGTACTGCCCATAGTTTTCTGGTACCTCCTATTTCAATCATCAATATAAATTGCCTCATAGACTGGCCAACAGGCAATATGGTGGACACATCATTTCTATTAGGGTTCTTTGTTTCCAAATAATTCTAGTTTGTGTCATTATATAGGATTTTTATTATAAAAGTAATATTGTTTAGCAAACAATAATAAAACAGGAGGATATTTTTCAATGTCAATGGCTTTTTAATCTTTCAGGGATAAGTTATCTAGATAACAGTCAGACCCACCTTGCTCACTGAGCCAGTCTCTGCATGCTTGGAAGACTTAGAAGAATAAGTATATCGCTTGACACTTTTCTACACTGGTGTTTTTTCTATGTTACCTAAAATGCTACTGAGAAGAGCTATAAATGAAAACAGGTCATGGTAATAATTACCACAAACACAGTTAATTTTTTTGACATTTAGCAGTTTGAGTTCTAAAAAATGATGTGTAAATGATAATACATCCCTGGGATCTGTCAGTGTCCTTGCAGAGGGAGAGTGACAAGGAAATCCTGCTGTTGTCATTGGTCAGACATTTCGCCTCTGTTTTCTTTTCACTGCAATAAACTGCCTCTCATACATTCACATACATAAATCCTTTATTTATAAAATTATTAGCTCGTGTGTGTGTGTGTGTGTGTGTGTGTGTGTGTGTGTGTGTGTACGTGTGCTTATAGGAGTAAGTTCTCTCCTTACAGCTTGTGGGTCCTCAGTATTGAACACTGTCAATCTTGGAGGCAGTTACCTTTACCTGTTTAGCCATTTTACTGCCACTTACTCTTTCCATTATTTAAGAATTAATTTCGGATCTATTAAAATGATGAAGAACACGTGGAATTTAGCTAAGCGCCTCACTCAGACAGCAGAATCTTAAATAGCCATCTCAATATTTAACATATTCATCATCACGGGAAGTTTTAGATTCTTACTGGGTTACAGTACGTAGATAAAATGTTCTGGTGTCCTTGGGTATAAAATCTAATTAGGAATAGTCATAATTTGTTAAACATACTCAGTAATAGATGAAGTAAAAAGATTATGGGGGCAAAAGTATTCAAGGAGACAGGAAGTTTAGTGGGTTGCTATTTTTAGGTGAGGGGTCAACTGAAAAGTCTTACTGAAAAGGCAACAAATATATACATTTCTGAGAAAGTTGAAGGAGTAAGCAATTTGGGTACAATACGTGAAATATTTTGTGTGAGACATGGGAGGAACCAACAAAAATGCCTCTGGCCCAACTGTACTTCACGTGTTCAAGAACTAACAAGCATATTTCTAGTTCTGGGAGGAGAGTTGAAATGAACCCAGTGAGGAGGAGAGGAAAAATGGTCACAGGAGGGCAGGGAGTAGGAAACTCATGTTTCTGGCCTCTGTCATAATTGGGAGTGTGTGTTTTTTTCTGTGAATAAATTAAATATGCACGTGTGAACAAAACTAAATTCTATTCTTATGAACAAGTTGGAATCAGGTTCTAGAGACAAATATTAATGAAGTATAGAAAGTTTGGGAGACCTGGAGAATGGGAGGGAGTCTAAAGGACTGTTGTACTCTGGACATGGCAAAGCTGTTTTATGTATGAACTCACTGAAATAGTGATCATGATCACGCTAGTTAAAATTCCAGCATGGAACTGGTTGTGTTGGTTGAAACCTTTAATCTCAGCACTCAGGTTGCCAAGACAGACAGATCTCTCTGTATTCTGAGTTCAAGTCAAGTCTTGTCTACATGCCAAGTTCCATGGATGCCAGAGCTACATAGTGGATCAAGTCTACAAAAACAATAAACAAACAAACGGCTCAATATCATTGGGGAAGGGCTACCAAGGTCCAGCCCTAGACACAGAGCTGTTGATATTTTGGGGTAGAGTTTAGAGAGTCACTTTTACTTGGGGTAGTGGCCAATGGTACATTGTCCATGAGGCAGTGGATGGACTTTGCACCAAGCACACATGGACATAATCAACTGGACTCCATGTGTTATAAATTTAAAAAGAACACTAAGGCATGCATTCTGGAGAGAAATGAAATGAAGGAAAGTTAAGCATCTCTAGGGTACCTGATACAACTCAAGGGCAGTCTATACTCTCCTCTGGACTCCACTGTCACCCAGACTTTCCTGTGTGTGGTAACATTCAAACTTCAAACATACATACACACACACAACTGAAAATAAAATGTAGGAAAAGAAAAATAAAAAGTTTTTTAACCTGCTTTTTACTAAAGAATACTTGAAACAGATATTGGTCACCTGTGTGTATGAAGAGGAAATAGACAGTGGTTCTGTTCTGGAGTCAAATCTTCATTTGTCGGTAATTCTTTTACCAGAAAGTGGACTTGACCATGAACTCTGACTCAGTTTTCAGTTGTGTCAGTATAGACAACACAAACCTGGCCTCTTCATCCCTTTTATACATAATTCTAAAGACAGCACATGGAATGTTTTAAGTCAGCCACCAATTTATCTAGGCAGCTTAACTTATCCATGGTCTACATGGTTGTGTTTGCTGTGATATCTACCAGTTCAAAGGCAGCCTTTTCAGACAGACATTTCCACAATTTACATTCATCACCATTGTTTCAATTTGTCAGCCTGAGTTTGTTGTCTCTCTGGGACTTTGATCTTTCTTAGGTGGCTAATGATCTTAAGAATTAATTCTGTCCACTTGAATTGTCTACCATTATTAAATTTAATAATCTTCTTCCAAGAATTTGTCAAATCTCTAACCCACTGAGGGTCTCACTTCCCTTTCTTAGCATAATTAGAAATATATTATCTTTCACCTCTGTTATTTTCCTGTCAGATAAATTTGGGGAAGAAAAGAAATAAAACATGTACATATTTTGCATCTTAAGAATGATGCATATAATGTTTGTGGCAAATCAACTAATGAGCTTATTAAATGCTCATAAATGCCTCTTGTATCTAAGAATCAGTGTGTAGGTTATGATTCACCTGCTTCAAGTTTCTTTTATCTTTATGAGCAGTGAAATTTATATGACTGTACTCTAAAATATAAAGGCATAAATTCAAGTTTAAAAATAGATAAGAAATTGTCCAATACCCTTTATAGAGTAATTCATTCAGCCTTTCTCATGCTAACTGGATCATCACATTTTAAACATAATCCAGTCCATTTCAGAACTTTTTACATCATTCATATTTTGACTTTTATTACATTGATTCAGTTATTGCAGGTTTATAATGCATATGCCATGGCTCGGACCTCTTGAGTTAATGCTTCAGTATCTTTTTCATAGGTATCTTTCCTACAGTGCTCACATTTGCTTCCACTGTGAGTATTCACAGTGAGTTGCTACAGGAGTCAGTGCTAATGTACCACCACTTGACACCAGCTCAAATTCTCTGCCCATCATTCTCTGTTGGGGACTTGGTCACTGTTATTTCTCTCTCTCTGGAGTGATATGTACTCATTTTAGAAATACGTTATCTGCCAAATTCATCTGTTTCTTCACAGACACTGAAAGAATACACACAGAAAATGAAAGTTTATTTTCAAAGCATCTTTTGTTAAATAAGATTTCAACCCTTATTAAAAAAAGAAAATATCAAATGTGTATACATTTTGCATATTAAAAATGCTCCATACAATGTTAGAGGTAAATCAATGATAAGTTTCTTAAATGCCTATGAATGTCTCTTATAACATATTATCAGAAGTTATGAATCTACCAGTTAGATTCAATGTATTATAGGTAAGCAAAGAGCACTAGAGATCACTGAACACAAAATATACTTCAATCAGTGAACTGACTGTAATTAACATCTTCTATGAGACATATCATCTAGAAGTCTCTGGGACTTTTCTATATTTGTGCAAACAGAATTTTTAAGAATTAAAAACCTAATAGTGAATTTTGAGCAGAAACAACTTTCAACTGTGAAGGATGAGGATTCAATATTCAAACTGGGGATATTTTATCATCATTTGGGGAAAAATAATGCAGTCCTGAAGGACTATAAGGCTTATTTCCACATATGTTCAGGTTCCAAAAAAAATACTTGCCGTCTACAGAAGTAGTTTGTTTTTATTAACTCTAAAGCTCAGAACTCTTGAGGTCAAATATTTATACAATCTAACCCTTGCCACAGTTGAAAGTTAATTCTCTATATACTGAATTCTACCAGATCTAAGACTTGCTAGAACTATTGTTATTTTGATTTTTTGATAAAACTGAAAAAACCCTAAAATTTTGAAATGACATTAGTTTAATGATTAATCTCATTTTAGAAAATTAAAATATCAAAATCAGGGTGGAAAGACAACTCAGCCATTAAGAGCATTTACTGTTCTTCCAGAAGACACAAGTTAAGATGATATTTACAATGATGTTATTGGAATGAAAATTCTAATAACAGTAGATAGACTCTCACCCACTAGTTTGCCTGTGGATTCAGTCTTCATACAGAAAATATTGTCCATGTAGCAAAATCCATATTCAAGAGTCAGGAAAAGAGCATCCCAATGTCTCCTCTCAATCTTGGGTAGTCACTCAATGTGTTTGAAAGTCTAGTAGGTAGAGAAGAAGGTGGCTCTTATGAACTCTGTCACTCAGAGGACTGAGCTTTCTGAAGTGGTCATATGAGGCCTAATGTTGGTTGTCATCTTGATTGAGTTTGTAATCAACTAAGAGACAAGCCTCAGGAAAAGACTACACAGAAGATGAGAACTTTTGGATTCCTTCCCAGCTAATTTGGTTTGATGGAACAAAACCCCCTGAAAGGTCTCGGTGTATCCTAAAAATACTTTGCCCAAAAAAGATCAGGAAGATGTTTGGAGAGAACAACTCCCAAATTCCCAAAATAACTATTTATAAATATTTATTTTCATTTAAACAGGGTTGATTATAAATGGTTAAATGGTCACAGTCAATCTCATTCTAAAAAGGGAGGAGATATGATATAGAGATAAATACTTTGCATTGGTATGGATCTTGGTATATTGATACAAATTTAAAGTCCATTTTGTGACACTATGTGTATATGTATTTCTGTTCTTGTTTAAGGTATCGTGTTTGTGCTAATTTTAAAATGTAATGTATAGTACAAAAATACAGATTAATAGTCATCTATAGTAATAAAAATTTTAATTACGTTAGGTTTTCTAGATACATAGAGATATATTTCAGTAATATAGATAATCTTCAAAACTCCAAAGACCTACAGAATATGCTATTTAAAAGGTTTTAAGAACTTAGACTTTTTTATTAATAAGAATTGTCTGTTTCTGGCAGCACCAATTACTTCAGAGAGGTTGATGGGAACTGTAGAAACTTGCAATGGAATTCGCCTCCAATGTGACAAGGCTAGCCATTTCGGCAAGTAAATGCTCCTGCCTGGACTGCTTGATGGTATGATGTATGAACTGGACATGCAGGACCCACAGAAAAGTGACTGCAAAACTTTCTAAAAGATAAAAGATGGTCCTTCAGGGTTCCTGCTTCATGAAAGAAACTGCCAGACATTCTGTAGTACACAGAAGAAAACAACTGATGAACTTTACCAATATAGGCAAAACAGTGCTTCAAATTTCCAGCTTCATGGAAAGGTCTGCCAGATATTATGGGCTTATAGGCTGAAGATGGATGCCCCAACATTACAGAAGAAATTTGAGTGACTGTCCAGGCACCAAGATGTCTCTGTTAATCCTAAAGTTTTGGAAGTTGATTACAATGCACTTCCTGTTTACTTAGGTAATATTATATCTTTCTGGAGTCTTTGAAGAGTTGAAGACAGGTAGCTATATTGTTGCTTAGTTATGATTAAAGTAAATTAGATATAAAACTTTGGACTGACAAAGATAGGATAGGTGATAGAGTATTTTCCTTACTTTGCCAAAGGTAAATGGACAAAATATTCTAACTATAATTCTTGCTTGATAACTATTTTGTTACATGTAATTTTACTGTGTTAAGGTTAAAATCTTTCTTTTTATTTAGACAGAAAAGGTGAGATGTTGTGGGATTCCCTCTGTATACTGTGAATATGTTTTATTGCCATTTGTTAATGAATAAAGCTATTGCAGCCAATGGCTTAGCAGAGTAAAGCCAGGTGTCAAATCTGAACAGAGATACAGTGAAAGAGTAGGTGGAGTCAGATGTCATGTAACTGCCAAAGAAGGACCCAGAACCTTTCCAGTAAGCCACAGCCTCCTGGCAATACACACATTAATAGAAATGGGTTAATTCAAGGTGTAGGAGCTAGCTAGATATATGCCTGAGTCATTGACCAAACAGTGTTGTAATTAATTTAGTTTCTGTGTGATTATTTGGGTGTGAGCAGTCAGGAAACAAACAAGCCGTCTCTGCCTACAATACTCTTGTTTAAAACTTTTCCCATGTTAGAAGGTTCTTAAGAACATAAACCCTAGCATATCATAAGGAGTAAGTGTTGAACACTCGTCTTGAACAATAAGATTTTTGTACCCCACTCCCAAAGAAGGCATATAGTCTTCAAGTGTCACACTGTTCAGACAGCAAGACTGGAGCTCAAGAGCAGAGGCATTTGTATATTGAGGAGTTCAATAGTATGGGAACATAGAACATAAATAATCATTTTACCCTTCCCAGTTCACATTTCTAAGTGTGGCTAATTATATATACCCATAGATGAGAATAGTTTTATCCCTCAACAAACAAACCTCTCTTTGGAGCAGATAGAGACCAAAAATCACAACTGGACAAGTTGCAGAGCAACTGATCATGAGGTTCCTAGCCACAATGGGTATAGCTATAATATAACTTCTGCATCTAAGACTCAAGAAACATTGCAGAAGAAAGGATAGAGAGATTATAAGAGGCAGAGGATCAGGACACCTACTGTGTGATTATGTCTCTTAGAAATTATAGGGAATCTTCAACCATGACCCCTTACAAATATGGCTGCCTAAATAAGACCTGAACAAGGACACCTTCAGTAGACATTCTAATGTGGGAAAAGGGAATCTCAGAGAATGACAGGCAACTATCTAAAGAACTACAGCCAATTAAGGAAAACTGAGAGAGGGAGGGAGAAAAAGCCTTCTCTAAGGATGAGCTCCCTAATTGATTAACCAATACCAAGTGGTAAACCTGGAAACCATGCACATATAAGCAACATCAAAAAGACTCATCAAGTTGTAGTTATGTCCATGTATGCATCAAAGTAAAAGAGGCCAAGGATATGAGCGAGAGGAAGGTAAGACATGTGAAATGCGTGAGGAGTATGAAAGGGAAAAGGGAAATGGTGTGATTGTACTTTAAAACAGTACAACAAACTTTAAAACTTTAAAACAGTACAACAAACACCTTGAATTCTCAAAATAAGAATAAATAAACATGACTTTGAACTAGAGACCATCTTATACTTAAGATTGAATGATCTGAAAAGTGGTGTGAGCAAGTAGAGATCTCTGAGATTGGCTCCTACTCTTTCATCCTTTCTGTTTTGTTCTGTGTCTGGTGAGTATCATTGTAGAACAGCATGTCCAAAAGCTTATGGGACATAAATTAGTGACTCTTCTAATTATGCTTCCAATGTTTAGGCCCCTAAAGACAGGCAATCAGTTTTCAAATTTAAAGTTAAGGAAAGCATGACATCCCATCAACAATTTATTAAAAAAAATGTAACTTGTTAGAGATGTCACATAGCAGTGAATCAACATGATTTCAGAGGAATCATTTACAATGGTTGTGAAGGGAGAAATATGAATAGAAGCTAAAATGTGCTAGTGAATAGACAGAGCCTATAAGGAAATTTCCTGGAATGAACTACATGAGACTTTGTTCATTCTCTATACCTAAGGTCAGTCATCTTCCTAAGACATGCCTTTTTATCTTTTCTCTCATTTTATACATCTATTGCAAAGCTCATTAGTGTCTACTTATTTATCATATCCAAGAAAAAACACTGATACTTTATATCAGTTAATTTTAATTAATTAAGGGGTTTTGCTATGACATTTGCTATGATGTATACAGTGAAGTTACATTAATATGCATCTCATCTATTCATCTTTATTTTTCTAGCCTTTACCATTCCCCTTCTGCATTCCTGTTTCCCCCTTTAACTTCACATCATTTTATTCATCTATTGTTTTCACATATGAAAGAAAACTTTATTTATATATGTATATTTATATTATATATATTTGTATAATTTCTTTATCTGTTGATAAGTACCTAAGCTGATTTCATAGATAGTGCCACAGAATATATGCAGGCATACATGTACTTATTGACCATTAGAAAGTATCTTTTTATTTACATTGATACATCTTGATTAGACCATTGTCCCTTTATTATTCATATATGTACATGTATATATTGTAAATTTAATCACTATCAAATGGTAATATATGAATATATGGCAATTATTTTGTCCTTTGGTAGGATCTCTCTTTACTCTAAATGGCATTTATTAAAATAAACCTATCTATTTTAATGGGTTGTTGTGGAATATTATTTTAACTGACAAAAATATGTTACATTTGTATATGCTGCAGAATATTGCTTAAAGTGTGTTATATTTGTTACTGCTGCCTTTGTTAATGATATAAAAATGTTTTATATTTGTTTATGCTGCACTTTTTTAACAGTGTAAAGATGTTTTACAGTTTCACCTTGCCTGCCTTAGGTACCTAATTGGTCTAACAAAGAGCTTAACATTCAATAGCTAGGCAGAGGAAGGATAGATGGGGCTGGCAGGCAGAGAGAATAAATAGGAGGATTCTAGGAGGAACAAGAGAAAAGAAGGAGTAGAGAACCAAGGAAAAAGAAAGGGAAACACCCAGGGCAAGATCCCAGGCAGTTACCAGTCAGTCAGACATGAGAAGCAGTGAAAATAAGATATACAGAATGAAAGAAATGTATAAAACCCCAAGGCAAAAGTAGATAAACATGTTAATTTAAGACGACCTGGCCAGAAACAAGCCTAAGGTGGACTGATAATTCATAACTAATAATAAGTCTCCATGTCATGATTTGGGAGCTGGTTGTACAAGTGGGTCCCACTTTAGCATTTATTAATTTTGTTTTCTGTGTTTAGTTAAATGATATGTTGATTTACTCTTTGAAAATTTCATACATATACAAAGGACATCTTAATCATGTATACATGGATACTTGGCAATATCATGAAGCACTCTTACCTGTTGAGCCATCTCTCTAGCCACATAAATCTACTTTTCCCACATATGACTTTGATAAGTGAAACAAATATTCCATTTTGGAGTAGCATTTGACTTAGTGGCTGGGGAGAGTACAGAAATTGATGCTCTTCAGAAGCAAAGGGGAGTACATGCTTCCATTAAGCAGCACATTCCTGGAGAACCCCATGTGTTTGATGTCAGGTGCAGAGATCTCTGAAGTGATGGAAAAGACTGACCGAGAGCAATTGAGATCCTTAAGTCCTTATGTTACATTAATTTCATTTCAGTAAGACTAATTGCTTTTTGGCATCCTGTGGAGATATAAAGTTTAAAAAAGACTGGATAGTGATTGGAGATGACTAAGTGGTTAAAGCACTTTCTGTACAGTCTTGATGATCAACATTTGTATCCTCATAACCCATGTAAATGATGGGTGGGTGTGGTGGTCTACTTGCAATTTCACCTTCTAAAGGCAGGGAACAAGCTGAGAACTCTGGCTTGTTATCATTGAACAAGCTCTGAGTTTAATTGCTAGAGCCTGCTGAGAGCAATAATAAATAAATGGGACCTCCTGAAACTGAGAAGCTTCTGTAAAGCAAAGGAAACAATCAATAATATAAAAAGGCAGCCTACAGAATGGGAAAATATCATCATCAACCTTACATCAGACAATGAACTGATTTCCAAAATATATAAAGAACTCAAGAATTAAACATCAAAAATCCAAAAGCCCAATTAAAAAATGGGGTACAGAACTATACAGAGAATTCTCAACAGAAGAACCTCAAATGACTGAAAGACACTTAAGGAAATATTCAACATCCTTACTCACCAGGGAAATGCAAAACAAAACAAATCTGAGATACCATCTTACACCTGTCAGAAAAGCTAAAATAAAAAACACAAATGATAGCTTATGCTGGAGGGGATGTAGAGTAAGGGGAACACTCATCCGTTGCTGGTGGGAATGAAAACTTGTACAACTATTTTGGAAATCAGTATGGTGGTTTCTCAGAAAATTGGGAATCAACCTACCTCAGGATCCAGCAATACCACTCTTGGGCATATACCCAAAAGACGTTCAATCATACTACAAAAGCATATATTCAGCTATGTTCATAGCAGCATTATTTGTAATAGCCAGGACGGTGAAACAACCTAGATACCCTTCAACCAAAGAATGGATAAAGAAAATATGTCACATTTACACATTAGAGTACTACTGAGGAGTTCAAAAGCAATGTCATCTTGAAATTTGCATGCAAATGGATGGAACTAGAAATCACCATCCTGAGTGAGGTAACCCAGACCCAAAAAGATGAATATGGTATGTACTCACTCATAAGTGGATACTAGCTATAAGAAAAGCATATTGAACCTATAGTTCATGATGCTAGAGAAGCTAAGTAACAAGGTGAACCCTAAGAATAACATATATGGATCCACCTGGAAAATCGAAATAGACAAGATCAGCTGACAAAATTGGGAACATAGGGGTGGGGGAAAAAGTTGGCTGGGAGGGGTAGAGGAGGGGGGAAGGGGAGGGCCAAGGAGAACTTGAGGGAACGGGATAGTCGAGCTGGAGGAAGAACGGAGATGAGAGCAAGGAAGGAGATATCTTGATTGAGGGAGCCATTATAGGGTTAGCAAAAACCTGGCACTAGAGAAATTCCCAGGAATCCACAAGGATGACCAAGCTAAGACCCTAAGCAATAGAGGAGAGTGTGCCTGAACTGGCCTTGTCCTATAATCAGACTAATGAATATATCAAATATCACGTAGAACCTTCATCCAGCAACTGTTGGAAACAGAGGTAGAGACACGCATTGGAGCATTGGACTGAGCTCACAAAGTCCAGTTGAAGAGTGGGAGGAGTGAAAATAGGAGCAAAGAGGTAAAGACCATGATGGGTCCACCCACTGAAACAGTCTACCTGAGCTAATGGGAGCTCACCAACACCAGCCGGACTGGGAAGGAACAAACATAGGTACAAACTAGTTTCTCTGGATGTGGTTGACAGTTGCTTGTCTGGGACAGATTGAGAGGCAACTGGCAATGGCACCAGGATTTATCCTTACTGCTTGTACTAGGTTTTTGGGAACCCATTCTCTTTGGCGGGATACCTTGCTTAGCCTAGGTAGATATAGTAAGGAGGTCCTTGGACTTTATCCAATAAATGTGCCTTACCCTCTCTTTAGAGTGGATGGGGATGGGGAATCTGTGGGGGGAATGGGAGGAGGGGAGGGGGTGGGAACTTGGATTGGTATGTATAATGAAAAACGATAGTTTGTTTTCTTTTATATAAAACATAAGGTAGAAGTGCAATGAAGGATAATTCCTGATACCAACCTTGGTCTCCATATTTATGTTACACCCATGGCATGTACACTCACACACAAGTGTGGAGAAAGCACATGCGAATATGCACACACACATGCACAACACAGACACACACACAAAGGGGGTGGAAACTAACTCATTAATGGGATCAGAGGGCCACATGGGCATTCAAGATGCATAAAAAATTCTATAACCAAAAAAGAGGTATTCAGAATACTGAGCCTGACATTCATTACTGGTGTTTTCATTTGAGTAGTTTCCAGAGAAGGGTTGTGGCAGAGGCATAGGAGATAAAATGAATAGATGAACTTTTCCAGAAATTTGGTGGAAACCTTTCAAAAAGGAAGCAATGGTCAGAATGAATTCTGTTGCATCCACTTTCCACTGTGCATGTTGAAGCTAATATCCACAATTATATTCCTCTTGAATTAGGTTGCTTTTTTTTGGCATTTATGTATGCCTACATTCATCTTTTACCACATAATTGTAGAACAATTAAGGCACCACCTACGAAGCCTTGACTATACACTACAGCTACTGGGCACTTGAGGATGGTCTTTCAAGGTTCCAGAACCATAAGCAATAAGATTTAATGTTTATAAATTATCCATTTTAACATATGTCCTTTATAGCGAAATGAGTGTTTGAAGACAAATGAACAATGGCTCAATGACCGAGTTTTGTTCATACAAACAACCACAGCTGCTGATAGGTTGAGGTCCTGTTCTAAGAAAAGTCAGTATGTCCCCATGCTATAAACACCAAAAGTAAAAGGTGATGCTTTCCATAACAGGGAAATAGCATCAAGAACTTCAAACTAATTATTTTGTTTATTTTAAAAGATGTATTTACCATAAATTCACAATGATATTCTCATTAAGGCAAATGGAAATTTTAGGTGAATCTGTTTGCCTCTATTTCCTTCTTTCTTTTTATTTCTCATTTCCACTGAGTCCTTACTTCTAGAATAGCAATGCATTTTCATTCTTATGTTATTTTTCTGTTTATCTTATTATAAAGAAAATTAGATGTGGGTAAGCTATTTTTTATTTCTATGTCAACAACAACTAGTTCTTGATCTAGAATTTGAGTTTATTAAGCACTTGTTAAATAAAATAATATTTATTTTCATTTATATAGTGTCTTCAAGGTTATTGTTCTTAACTAAAATAATCCCCCTATCAGTGGTTAAATCTTTTGGTGTGGGGTTACAATTTTTCTTGGATATCTCTTTATTTTCCATATTCTCAATCAATACCATGTGTTGCTTACAAAAGCAACATTTTTGAATTGACAGGCATTGAAATAGAAAATATAAAATTTTTCCCTCTTAATACTTCAATGCACCAACTCAGAAAGAGGTTCTAAAATTTACTATAGTGTTTTAACACTGTGAGGTGGTGTATAATCACATCACTGCTGAGTTACCATTGTGACACACCTATGAGTTGGCCTGGTAAGGTTGGAAAACCAAGGAGATGGAATAAAGCCAGGTTATTCAGACTGTGAAAATTATTCTCTCTAGTCTATTTGTACAATCCATGAGCCTACAATCTCAAAAAGAGAGTGTCAAAGCTAAATTAAGGTCTGTTGAGGATACAATCCAGTCCATATGCTTTTTCTATATTTTACTACCTGTCAATTATTTATTTTAGTATATTGCAAAAGACTCTCCCTCAGGAATACATAGTCCATATGTTTCTTATATATTTCACATTCTTTCAATCATTTATTATATTTTATTGGATTGAAAAATCCTCTGCTACAGAGATTACACAGTCCATATGCATCATATGTATTCAACTGTCAATCATTCATTATATGTTATTATATTACAATAGATTCTGCTGCAGAGACTTTGGAATCCATATGTTTCTTAGGAATTTTACTATTTGTCAGTCATTTATTATATTACAACAAACTTTTTTGCAGAAGCCATACAGTCCATATGCTCCATATTTATTTCACTATGTTTCAGTTATCCATTATATTTTTTTCCTACATGGACTGGGCATTAAGAAATATTTATTTCAATTAAAATTATAAGCTCTTATTTATAGGCAATGATTAATAATAGTGAACCATCTTGCCAATAGGAAATTGCTTTTATTAGTTCATTGTGTGGCTTTACTTATAGCACACAACTAGAGATAGTGATATTGTATTTACATTTGTTGTTAAATAAGATGTGAAACATTTTGAAATATCAGCAGTGCCTTCTAGATTAATATTTTTATTCTCATGGGCATATGTTCAGGCGAGTACTCCCCTGTGTAGAATATTGGAAGTCAAATGTCATCAGTTTATAATACAGAACACTGGGAATCTTCTGAGCATCACCAAACCATGCTCTAGCAAAGTCAGTAAGACAGTTACAGGCCACAAAGTGGCTGTTTGAAAATGATTATATAGCTTAGACATTGCTGTCCTCTAAGGAAAGGCCAAGTCTATCTCACTATACTCTCTAAACTATGGTTTGTCAGTTAGAAAACAGCAAACATGAATGCCTTCTTTCTTAAAAACAATCATGCTTATGTTACACAAAAAAAACTAAAAGGAAAGAAGAAAGAAATGAAAGAAAAAACAATTCCCTAGATATTTTAGCCATTTTAATAATGTTTTTGAAGTGTATACTAGGCATTAGTGTGAATTTTGTAGTAACAATCTCCTAGAATTAAAGAAAATACACCAGAGAGTAGAATAGCTTAAAATGACTTTTAATAATAGTTATAAAATATGTTTCCTTGATGAAAGAATGCAAAATGTTTCCAAAAATGAATATATATGTAAAATGAAAAAATGTTAAAAAGAATAAAAGAATTTACAGTGGAAAGAAAAAATTACTAAGGAGAAGTTTGGTGTCATATACTTGTCATCCTAGAACTTGGGAGGGTGGGGATCATGGTTCTAATTTGCCCATTAGTCTGAACTACACAAGACTCCCAGATCATGATGAAGTACATATCACATCCTTATATCATAGGTAAAATAAATAAACTGTTATAAAATTATGTATATCTGGGAGATCAACATATCATGAATGTTCCAGTAGAATCAGAAAAAACAAAGGTGAAGGAAAATAAGCAGTAATCAGAAAACAAATAACAGAGCTAAGAACCAGCCATAATATTTTTATAAATTTTGAGAGTATATACAAATTATAGATACAAATGACAACAGAAAAAAACAAAGAGGAAATAGTCTAATTCATTGTTTGAGGTTAGGAAGTCTTCAAAACTGCCTATAGTTAAACTGAAATCCATAGGACATACAAATGCATCAAGAAGAAATATTTAAATAAATTATTTGCAAGCTAAATTTGTACTTTATTTTAAAAATAAATATATAATACATGTGCCCTATTCCAGAATCTACAAATGTTAAGAAAAACTTAATAAGTCATGTAATGTAATTAAATTCTATTCACAGAGTAATTGCTAAAAATAATTTGATAAAGAAAAATACTACTTAATAACATTTAAAACTCATTATCTGAAATATAACATGTATTAACAATGAATTAAACTCTTAATTAGATGGAGAAAGCAATAATAGTTTTAAAATTCAGAACACAATAAGAGTTTTAAAAGCTTTAATTGAATAAGAAATTTTAAAAACTTTCATTTGAAAGTAACTAGATATCAATGAAAAAGAAATTAAATAATAATTTACTAGATGTGTATTACCTTAAAAGAGAAGAAACAAATGTATATAAGTAATGCCATTACCATGAAACTTGAGATTCTATTATTGCAGAAAAATAACTTACTACAATAATTAAAAATATTGTAACATAATTTATTAGGATTGCTTTCACAGGGACTCTTTGATAATACAGAGTCAGACAATTATGATTCTAGAGAGAATCCAGTAAAACAGGTAGGACATTTTATATGAACAAAACATAATACAATTTCAACCAAATTTTGTCTACATGATTTTACAACTCTAGTGGGAGAGAAAGGAAATATGCAATAACAGTATGGAATTCCCAAAGTTCTATTAAAGGGAGCTGAGGAATATCCAAAGAGTTCTGACATTATATACAGTATCTCAATAATACAATGATGTGATTTCACCAAAAGTAACTTTAAACATCCAGTGCCACATCAACCATAGCCGTACCAGGAATTTCAGTATTCTGATTCTAAAAATAGCATGCATAAGTGAAAATTCTTGCAAAATTTAACAGGGGTTTGGAAATTATATTGGCATGAATAGTTTAAACTCCACAGTTAATTTGGAAAACTACTTTATACTACTGAGAAGTCAATTTGGAATAGACATACCTTAGAAACTCACATATAAACCCGTTTACATGAATAGAAACTATACTGTAAATGCCAAACAACTTACTTTACTAAACTAACATTCAAGAGAAATGTTTTTCAGCAGAAGGATCTATAGCAGCTCTTTCTTTGGAGTGTCACCTATCAAATAATGGCACGGAGACTTCTCATTAATTATGAAAGCTTGACCTTAGCTTATTCTTATTCCCAAAGAACTCTGAAAGTTGAAATTATTCCTTTATATTAATCTATGCACTGTCATGTGGCTCATTACCTCTCCTCCATACAGTATGTTTGACTTTTTCTGTGTCTGGCTGGCATATCCCCCCACTTCAGATTGATTTTTCACAGAGTTCCTATATCTGCCTGCAAGTGCTTCCTATCGTCTCCTGCATAGTTATTGCATATTTAGCTTTTTATTAAATAAATCAGAAGGTGCCTTAGGTAGGTGACAAAGAACATATCTTTACACAGTGTGGTCAGATATCCTGCGACATTTCCCCCTTTTGCTCTAAGTAAAAATGAAAGGTTTTAATGCTCACACAGTAAAACTATGTACAATAAGAATAATTATCAGGTAAGGATTACATTCACATTGTCTAGTCCATTTGTATTTGACAACTTTGAAGAAAGCAACTTAATTATTTTTCCTATCTTGGAGAGTCCAAAGTTTTTTTATCTAAATCACTATCATAATTTGTGTTGTCAACCTAAAACTATGCTTTTAGACCTTAAAATATCTTCTTAGATTAGCAACTTAAGTTTTTATGTCTCTCAATCTTTATGAACTTTTCATCACTTTTGTGAGTTTCTCTTTTTGAATTTGGTAACAAAGAAAATGGTAAAGCTATAACCATCTAGTCCTCAATCCCATCAGAGACTTGAGAAGGATAAAATATTGCCTGAGCAAAGAGGAAGTCACATTATAAACTATAGAAATATCAGAAATAGCTGACTATCTTAATGGTCACCCAAGGTTTCTCCACAATATTGGGGCATCTATCTTTTGCCTGCAAGCCGAGAATATCTGATAGACCTTTCTGAGAAGAAGGAATTTTGAAGGACTGGTCTACTTTGTTGTGTCAAAGTTTGGCAGTTGACGTCCTTTGTATCCTGCTTGTTCAATTTGGACACTGTCAGCAGGAGTTTCTTGCTCAGTGACTAGTTTTGCCACAATCAAAGCAAACTCCATATGGAGGTTTCGCGATGCCCATCATTTTCTCTTAAGCAGATTGGTTGGTGCTACCAGGAACAAATGTTTCTCACTGTCATAAAAAGTCTTATGCTGTTAAAACATCTTAAATACCATGCTCTGTAGGTCTCTGAAGTGCTTGAAAACCACCTATTTAAAATACATAAGGCTAAGTAAAGCTTATTTATGTCAACATCTAAAACCTTATTATAAATTTGATTGTTATCTTAATTATTCTAAACAGTTTGTAATAGTAGCTTTCAAGAACTAGAAGTTTACATTACAATTTTAAATGAGTTGTATTGGTACAATATTGTTCATATGTTATAGTAAAATGTCGAGGAATTATCAAGTCTGCACAAATCAATAAACAAGCCAGCTCAATAGAAACAGGTATTTTTAATGAAAGGAAAAAGGGGAACTCACTCTACCAAAGTCGCGATCCAATCCCTCTGGCAGACACCGCATGGAGAGAGAGCGTACCTGTGTTCTCCCGATTTTCTACCTGGGGTCCCAGTAGCCACACCCCAACTTGATGTGATTGGCTAGTGGCTCTTCCCCCATCATCTCCCACTTCTGTCTAAACAGGATTAATCCAAACCCAACATAGCTATATACAATTGGAACAGACACCAAATGCAAAATTACAAACAATAAACAATATTAAGCAAGGAATGCATAACAGAAGTTTTAGTAAACATTCTATTTTAAGGAGTCTAAGTATTACATTGAAATTAAGCTTGGCTAAACTGTGAGGAAGGTAACTATCATTATTT
>PVIU01024002.1:0-26310 GCA_004026605.1 Ondatra zibethicus | reverse complement strand
GTCATATTATCATTGCTAAGGTCTCATTCAGGAGAGGGACGGAAGAAAGCCATCTCCACCTGCACCTCCCACATCACTGTGGTCACCCTGCACTTTGTGCCCTGCATCTATGTCTATGCCCGGCCATTCACTGCCCTCCCCACAGACAAAGCCATCTCTGTCACCTTCACGGTCATCTCCCCTCTGCTCAACCCCTTGACCTACACTCTGAGGAACCAGGAGATGAAGTCAGCCATGAGGAGGCTCAGGAAAAGACTTGGACCTTCTGATGGAATAGAGAAGTAACTTCTTCTTGTTGCCACCCTAAATGTTTCTAATATAAATAGACTATTTTCTATTATGCCTTCTCATTGTCTTGTTCTGATATATTAAGACACCAAAAAAATATTATGAAGTTGATCACTCTAATTCTCTTTTATTTTTTCAGTGATTGAATTATGCCTAAACCACTGAGGCTATGAGTAAATCTTGCTATAATCTGTGGGATTGAAGGATATAAACAAATGTTGAATATGTTGAATATGATTCCAAAGTCAATTAAACTCTTTGGCATTCAATTATTTCCTTTGGCTTATTTTTTCACGTAGAATCTCATTATGTTGGTCAGTCTAGCTTGACACTCACTATGTAACCCAGGGTATCCCCATACACAGTAAACCTCTTGTACTTGCTACCAAGTGCTAAAATTGCAGATGTGTGCCAAAACCCCAATATAGTTCCAGTTACTTAAATCTAACTTTGTGTTTGTGTGCCAATGAAGCTTTATTTATAGACACTAATTTCTGAATTTCATGGAATTTTAGTGTATTAACTTTAGTTTTTGAACAGACATTTCTTCACTGAAACCAAGAGAACAAGAATTGATCATCAGGGTGCACTGCAGTTCTCCCTTCCTGAGTATCCCTGTGCATCTTTATGGTGCTACAATCAAAAGACAGACTCAAACACTTTGTTAGAACTCAGTTACAGCCCAAAGCAAATTAAGCCTTCTCAATACTTATTTGTTCCAAGCTTGAATCATCCTATTTTATGACTATGTGCAGGCAGATATCTACACAGTATTGCAATCAAACATCAAAGACTATACGTTCTACTCAGTCAAAGAGTGTACACACTATTCTGCAGGTCATGGAAGCTTTTCCAAAATACACCACATCACAAAACACAAAACAAATCTTAGAAATTCACAAAAATTTAAGTAACACCATGTATTTTAGCTGACCACAATACCATAAAATTTAAAATCAACAGCAAATGATTCTCTAGTAAGTATAAAAATGCATGCAGATTAAACAATATATTTCTGAATAATAAATGGGTCGAAGAAGAAAGAAATTAAAATTTCCTGAAAATAGAAGAAAATAAAAACACAATGCAACAAAACCTCTAGGAAGCATTAGAAGCAGCTCTATGAGGGAATGTGTAGCTATAAACACTCGCATTTAAAAATCAGAAAGGACAACCCTATCCATCAGACCCTTCACACTACAAGTCCCACTTTGTCCCCAAACCCACCTATCCCTTGCTACCTCAGAGGAACTCTGAAACACAGGCTGCAAATTCAAGGAGAGGACCAAGAGGTGAGTGACCACTCACCCAGCAGGGCATCCCACTCTCTAGGCCCTCCATACCAGGCCAAAACCCTGGGCCCCTCCCACACCTGCCTCAGCTTCTCTAGCCAGTCAACAGGCAAGCTTCCTACAGGTAAGCTGCTTCAACACCCCCACCTGATCAATCAGACCCTGCAAGCTACAAGTTTCACTCCACCCCCAAACTCTCCAATCCCCACCACCACCACCACCACCACCCTACCCTGCCCACGCAACCTCAGAGGAACTCTGAAACACAACCTGCAACTACACAGAGAGGACCAAGAGATGAAATCTGAAACACAGGCTGTGACTGCACAGAGAGGACCAAGAGAGCAAACCAAAAGATGAGACCAAAAGAGCAGGAAAAGAGAGACCTCAGTGGCTCCCTAAAACACAGACAGCAACATCACAGAGCAGACCGAGAACAGTTCCCAAAGACACAGTCACTACAAGGATTGGACCAAGAAGCAAAGACACTGCTGGCACCTATTGGAGAAAGAGATGAATAGGCACCAAAGCAAGAATTCATTCAGCAACCTAAAAAGCAACATGGTAACACCAGAATCCAGTGGTCATACAACAGGAAGACTTGATCATCCTAACCCAGAAGTAGAAGAAAATGACTTTAAATGTAACTTTATATGGATGATGAAGATCTTTAAAGAGGAAACAAAAATTTCCTTTAAAGAAATGGAGGAAAAGATAAACAATAAAAATGGAAGAAATCAATAAATCTCCCAAAGAAAACAAAAAAAAGGAAAAAACAATCAAACAGGTGAAGCAAACAGTTCAAACAGTTCAAAATTTGAAGACCAAACTAGAGGTAATAAAGAAAACACAAATGGAGGGAATTCTGGATATGGAAAATCTGGGTAAATTAACAGGAACTACAGAGGCAAGCATAACAACAGAATACAAGAGATGGGAGAGAGAATCTCAGGTGTTGAAGATACTATAGAGGAAGAAGATTCATCAAAGAAAACATTAAATCCAATAAATTCTTAACACAAAGCATCCAGAAAAACTGGGACACCATGAAAAGACCAAACCTTAGAATAATAGGGATAGAAGAAGGAGAGGAACTCCAGCTCAAAGGCACAGAAAATATATTCAACAAAATCATAGAAGAAAACTTTCCCAACCTAAAGAAGGATATCCCTATGAAGGTACAAGAAGCTTACAGAACACCAAGTAGACTGGATCAAAAAAAAAAGTGCCCTACCCATATAATAATAAAAATGCAAAATATAACGTACAGAATAAGGAAAGAATATTAAGAGCTGCAAAAGTAAAAGGTCAACTAATATATAAAGGCAGACCTATCGGAATTATACCCAACTTCTCAATGGAAACCATGAAAGCCAGAAAGTCCTGGAAAGATGTGCTGCAGACACTAAGAGACCATGGGTGAAAGCCCAGGCTACTATACCCAGCAAACCTTTCAATCACCATTGATGGAAAAAACAAGATATTCCATGACTAAACCAGATTTAAACAATACCTATCTGCAGTTGGAAGCTGTTTGTTGGTTTCCTGGCCACCCAGATCCAAAATAATCATACAGAAACTATATTAATTGCAAAACTGCTTAGCCAAAGATCTTAGTGTATTTCTAGATAGCTCTTGCATCTTAAAATAACCCATTCCTACTATTTTATATTTTACCATTAGGCTTGTGATTTACCAGTAAGGTTCCCAGGCATCTGTCACCTTTGGCACCTACATGGCATCACTCTGTCTCTGCCTATTTTCTTTCTCTATTTGCTTGGAATTCCCACCTTACTCTATTCTTCCCTGCCATAGGCCAAAGCATTTTATTCGTTAACCAATAAAAGTAACACATATGCAAAAGGACTTCCCACACCACCTATCCACAAATCCAACCCTATAGAAAGTACTAGAAGGAAAACTCCAACACAAGGAAACTAACTGCACCAAAAATAACACAGGCAACAGATAATCTCACACCAGCACTCCAAAGAAGGGAAACACATAAACACTACCACAGAAAAATAGCAGGAATTAACAGTCACTCATCATTAATATCTCTTAATACCAGTGGACTCAATTCACCTATAAAAAGACACAGGCTAAGAGAATGGATATGAAAGCAGAATCCATCCTTCTGCTATACAAGAAATACACCTCAACCTCAAAGACAGACATTACCTCAGAGTAAAAGGTTAAGAAAAGATGTTCCAATCAAATGGCCCTAAAAAACAAGCAGATGTAGCTATCCTAATATCTAACAAAACAGATTTCAAACTAAAATCAATCAGATGAGATGGAGAAGGACATTTTTTACTCATCACAGGAATAATCCATCAAGATGAAATCTCAGTCCTGAACAACCATGCCACAAATACAAGAGTGCCCACATATGTAAAAGAAACATTACTCAAGCTTAAATCACACATCAAACCCCATGCACTAATAGTAGGAGATTTCAACACCCCATTCTCCACTGGAAAGGTCAACAAGATAGAAACTTGAAAGAGAAATAAGAGAACTAACAGATGTCAAGATTCAAATGGACTTAATATCTAAAAACATTCCTCCCAAACACAAAAGAATATACCTTCTTCAATCCTCAAGATCCTTAGTCATCAGAGAAATGTAAATCAAAACAACTCTGAGATTCCATCTTACACCTGTAAGAATGGCCAAGATCAAAAAAACTGATGACAACTTATGCTGGAGAGGATGTGGCACCAGTGAAGGGAACTCCTGCATTGCTGGTGGGAGTGCAAACTGGTACAGACACATTGGATATCAGTATGGCAATTTCCCAGGAAATTTGGAAACAACCTTCCTCAAGACCCAGAAATACCACTTTTGGGTATACACACAAAGGATGTTCAATCATACCACAAGGACATGTACTTAACTATGTCATAGCAGCATTGTTTGTCATAGCCAGAAGCTAGGAACAGCCTAAATGCCCCTCAACCAAAGAATGGATAAGGAAAATGTGTACATTTATACAATGGATTACTACACAGCAGAAAAAATTAATGACGTCTTGAAATTTGTGGGCAAATAGATGGATCTAGAAAACATCTTATTGAGTGAGGTAAGCCAGACCAAGAAAGACGAATATCACATGTACTCACTCAAAAGTGTTTTTTAGACATAAAGCAAACAAAAAACCTACAATTCACAATCCCAGAGAACCTGCACAGCAAAAAGAGACATACATGGATCTAGTGTACATGGGAAGTAGAAAAAGACAAGACCTCCTGAGTTAATCGGAAGCACCTCATTGAACTTTCTCTAAATTGATCACATACTTGGTAACAAAGCAAACCTCAATATATACAAAAAATAATCCCCTGCATCTTATTGAATCACCATGGTTTAAAGTTAGAATTTAACAACAACACTAATTGCAGAACTACAGCAATGAAAATTGAATGGTGCTCAATTGAACCACCTCTGAGTCAAGGAATAAAGAAAGAAAGAAATTAAAGACTTCCTAGAATTCAACGAAAATGAAGGCACAATGTACGCAGATCTATTGGACACCATGAAAGCAGTGCTAAGAGAAAAGTTCATAGCACTAAGTGCCTACATGAAGAAAGTGGAGACATCTCACACTAGTGACTTAACAGCACACCTGAAAGTTCTAGAACAAAAAGAAGCAGACTAATCCAGGAGGGGTAGAAGACAGGAAATAATCAAATTGAGGGCTGAAATCAATAAAATAGAAACAAAGAAAACAATACAAAGAATCAAGGAAACAAAGAGCTGGTACTTTGAAAAAAATCAACAAGAATGGCAAACCCTTATTCAAACTAATCAAAAGGCAGAGAGAGAACATCCAAATTAACAAAAGAAGAAATGAAAAGGGGGCATAACAACAGACACTGAGGAAATCCAGAGAATCATTAGGTCATACTACAAAAACCTATACTCCTCAAAATAGGAAAATGTAAAAGAAATGAACAATTTTCTAGATAGATACCACATACCAAAATTAAATCAAGACCAGGTGAACAATAAAAAATAGACCTATAACCTGCAAAGAAATAGAAGCAGTCATCAAAAGCCTCCAAACCAAGAGAATACCAGGGCTGGATGGTTACAGTGCAGAATTCTATTAGAACTTCAAAGAAGAGCTAATACCTATAGTTCTCAAAGTGTTCCACACAATAGAAACAGAAGGAACATTGCCAAACGTTTTTATGAAGCTAGAGTTACCCTGATACTAAAACCACACAAAGACTCAACCAAAAAAGAGAATTACAGACCAATCTCACTCATAAACATAGATACAACAATACTCAATAAAATACTGACAAATGAATCCAAGAACACGTATAAAAAAAGTTATCCACCATGATCAAGTCAGCTTCATCCCAGAGATGCAGAGATGGTTCAACACATGAAAATCTATCCGGGCGGTGGTGGCGCATGCCTTTAATCCCAGCACTTGGGAGGCAGAGGTAGGCAGATCTCTGTGAGTTCAAGACCAGCCTGGTCTACAGAGCTAGTTCCAGGACAGGCTCCAAAAGCTACAGAGAAACCCTGTCTCAAAAAAAAAATCTATCAATGTAATCCACCATATAAATAAACTGAAAGAAGAAAAACCATATGATCATCTCATTACATACTGAAAAAGCTTTTGATAAAATCCAACACCCTTTTATGATAAAGTTCTTGGGGAGATCATGGATACAAGGAACATATCAAAACATAATAAAAGCAATATATGGCAAACAGCCAACACCAAATTAAATGAAAACTCAAAGCAATCCCACTAAAATCAGGAACAAGACATGGGTGCCCACTCTCTTTATTTATTGAACAAAGTTCTTGAAGTTCTGGCTAAAGCAATAAGACAACAAAAGTAGATCAAGAGAATTCAAATTGGATAGGAAGAAGTCACACTTTCATTATTTGCAGGTGATATGATAGTATGCATAAGTGACCCCAAAAACTTCTACTAGAGAACTTCTACAGCTGATAAATATCTTCACTACTATGTCAGGATACAAAATCAACTCAAAAAATCAGTAACCATCCTATATACAAATGATAAAAACAACTGAAAAAGAAATAAGAGAAACATCATCCTTCACAAATAACACAAAATATCTTAGGGTAACACTAACTGAAGAAGTGAAATACCTGTTCAACAAGAACTTAAAGTCTTTGAAGAAAGAAATTGAAGAAAATACCAGAAAATGGAAATATTTCCCATGTTCTTGGATAGGTAGGATCAACATAACAAAAATGACAATCCTACCAAAAACGATCTATTGATTCAATGCAACCCCCATCAAAATCCCAACACCTTCACAGACCTTTGAAGAACAATAATCAACTTCATATGGAAAAAAAAACCAGGATAGCCAAAACAATCCTGTACAATAAAGGAACTTCCGGAGGCATCACCATCCCTAACAACGAACTCTATTATAGAGTTACAGTAATGAAAACAGCTTGGTATTAACATAAAAACAAACAGGTTGACCATTCCAATTGAATCGAAGACCTGGATATTAATCCACACACCTATGAACACCTGATTTTTGACAAAGAAGCTAAAATTATACAATGGAAAAAAGAAAGCATCTTCAACAAATGGTGCTGGCATAACTGGATGTTGACATATAGAAGAATGAAAATAGATCCATATCTATCACCATACACAAAACTCACGTACAAATGGATTAAAGCCTCAATATAAATCAGACCACACTAAACCTGAGAGAAGAGGAATTAGGAAGTATCCTTCAATTCATGGGCACAGAAGACTACTTCCTAAATATAACACCAGTAGCACAGACACTGAGAACAAAAATAAATAATTGGGACCTTCTAAAACTGAGTTGCTTCTGTAACAGACACAGTCAATAAGGCAAAAAAGCAACCTACTGAATAGGAGAATATCTTCACCAACCCCACATCAAACAGAGGACTGATCTCCAAAATATATAAAGAACTCAAGAAATTGGACATCAAAATTTCAAATAATCCAATTTTTTAAAATGGAGTACATATCTAAACAAAAGAATCACAAATGGCTGAAAGACACTTAAGTAAATATTAAACATCCTTAGCCATCAGGGAAATGCAAATCAAAACAATTCTGAGATACAATCTTACACCAGTTAGAATGGCCAAGATCAAAAACATCAATGATAGTTTATGCTGGAGAGGATGTGGAGTAAGAGGAATACTCCTCCATAGCTGGTGGGAATGCAAACGTGTACAACCATTCTGGAAATCAGTATAGCGGTTTCTCAGAAAATTGGGAATCAACCTACCTCAGGACCCAGTAATACCACTCTTGGGTATATGCCCAAAGGATGCTTAATCATATTACAAGGACATTTGTTCAACTATGTTCATAGCAGCATTATTTGTAATAGCCAGAACCTGGAAACAACCTAGATGCCCCTCAACAGAAGAATAAATAAAGAAAATGTAGTACATTTACTCAATGGAGTATTGCTCAGCAGTAAAAAAATCAATGACATTTTGAAATCTGCATGCAAATGGATGGATGTTGGGCCAAAATTATCTCAGGGCCTGTACCTTAAGGCCTTTAGGACAGAGAAAAGCCTGGCTCGAGTTTGAGGGAACTCAGTGAAAATGAGACAGTAAAAACTAGGTAGAGGCCCCTCTAGCCAGAGGGAGGGCTTGGCTGTCTCTCATTGGCTGGAAGTACTCCCACATCACACCATATCACTTAACCTATATAAGCTGACACTCACAGTAATAAACTGAGTTCCTGCTTTGACTTGACTGCCTTTCACATCTGATTGTCCTGCATCATGGGGCTGCGGAACTGGTGGATAGAGCACTCACCTTTCCCTAGGGAATAAGGAGGCTAAGGAGGCCTAACAACTGTCACCCAATGTGGGGTGACTGGTCCCAGGGCAAAGCGATCATCAAGGTGAGTGGGACCCCACAATGGGTAACACAACTTAACACAAAAATGACCCAGCACTTAAGGTGTTGAGATATATGCTAGAGTACTATATTGAATAGATATGGAGAGAATGGACAGCTTTGTCGTTTTCCTGATGTTAGTGGAATTGCTTTGAGTTTCTTTCCATTTAGTTTGATTTTGTTGTTGGCTTACTGTATATTTCCTTTATTATGTTTAGAAATGTTCCTTGTATCGCTGATCTCTCCAAGACGTTTATCATGAAGGGATGTTGGATTTTGTTAGTCTTTTTTAGCTTCTAATAAGATGGTCATGTTGTTTTTTCTTTTAGTTTATTTATATGGCAGATGACATTGATAGATTTTCATATGGTGACCCATCCCTGCATTTCTAGGATGAAGCCTACTTGATTATGATAAATGATTTTTATGATGTGTTCTTGGATTCATTTCCCAGTATTTTATTGAGTATTTTTGCATCAATGTTCATGAGGGAGATTGGTCTGTAATTCTCTTTCTTCGTGCTTCTTTGAATGATTTGGGTGCCAGGGTAACTGTAGCCTCATAAAAAGAGTTTGGCAGTGTTCCTTCTGCTTCTATGATGTGGGACAATTTGCTGAGTATCTGTATTAGTTCTTCTTTGAACTTCTAGTAGAATTCTGCACTGAAACCCAGGCCCTGGACTTTTTTTGGTTGGGAGGTTTTCTTATGACTGTTTCAATATAGTACTTGAAGTCCTAGCTAGAGCAATAAGACAACAAAAGGAAATCAAGAGAGTATAAGCTGGAAAGGAAAAAAATCAAACTTCTGCTATTTGCTGATGATATGACAGTATATATAAGTGACTCCAAAAATGCTACCGGGGAACTCCTACAGATGATAAATACATTCAGTAATGTGGCAGGATATGAGATTAACTCAAAAAAATCAGTATCTCCCCTATATACAAATGATAAAAGGGCTGTGAAAGAAACCAAAGAAACATCAGACTTCACAATAGCCACAAACAACATAAAATATCTTGGGATAACTCTAACAAAACAAGTGAAATACCTGTATGACAAGGAGGTCTTCGAAGAATGAAATTAAGAAGATATCAGAAAATGAAAATATCACCCACGATCTTGCATAGGTAGGATCAATATAATAAAAATGACAATCTTACCAAAAACAATCTACAGATTCAATGCAATACACATAAAAATCTCAACACAATTCTTCACAGACATCAAAAGAACAATACTAAATTTCATGTGGAAAACCAAAAAGTCCAAGAGAGCAAAAGCAACCCTGTACAATAAAAGAATATCTGGAAGCATCACCATCCCTGACTTCAAACTCTATTTTAGAACTATAGTAATGAAAATAGCTTGAAATTGGCATAAACAAAGACAGGTGGACCAATTGAATAGAATTGAGGACACTGATATTAACCCACAAACCTGTGAGTGCCTGATTTTTGACAAAGAAGCTAAAGATATAAAATGGATAAAAGAAAAAATCTTCAACAAATGGTGCTGGTATAACTGGATGTTAGCGTGTAGAAGAATGAAAACAGGTCCATATCTATCATCATGCACAAAACTAAAATCCAAATGGATCAAAGACCTCAGAATAAAGCCAACCACACTGAACCTCATAGAAGAGAAAGTGGGAAGCAGCTTTGAACACATTGGCACAGGAGACTACTTCCTGAATAGAACCCCAGTAGCACAGACACTGAGATTGACAATTAATAAATGGAACCTCCTGAAACTGAGAAACTTGTGTAAAGCAAAGACACATTCAATAAGAAAAAACAATTGCCTACAGAAAGGGAAAAGATCTTCGCCAACCCCACATCTGACAGAGAGTTGATCTCCAAAATATACAACGAACTTGAGAAACTAGACATCAAACTACCAAATAATCCAATTTAAAAATGGGGTACAGATCTATACAGAAATCAGAGAAATGCAAACCAAAACAACTGTGGGATACCATCTCAGAAAAAGTAAATCTGGTGACTAACTGGTATCTTCATAATCTCTCTCTGTCTCTCTCTGTCTCTCATTTATAAATTTATATATTTATATAGAGATGTCACAAAAAGGAAAATGTGAGTGTGTCAGATACTTTGGGAAAGCTGAAATGTTTAATAAGTGGGAAAATTGATTACATTCACTGCATGCAATTATCAAGTAGCAAATCCATAATCTAAAAGATATCCATGCCCTGAAATTAAAGAGGTTTGATTAAACAGGCCTCACATCTTATCTACTAGGAATTGCTGCTTCCAGATGGCATCTCAACAATGATGAAATGAAAGTGAGGCATCCTGACGTGAGGCAGCTTGTGATAAGTGCTTGGTGGATGCAGAAATAGAAGTCAAGGAACAGTAAAGACTTAAAATATGGAAGAAGGAAAGGATATAAAGGAGTTGATATTTTAATGGCATACACAGAAGTCTTCCAACTTACAGTGATATTATTCTAATAAACCTAACACAAGTTGAAAATATCCTGTCAAAAATGGCAACCTACAGAATGGGAAACTAACCCCACATCAGACAGAGGTCTGATCTCCAAAATATACAAAGAACTCAAGAGATTAGTCACCAAAAAAGCACATAATCCAATTTTAAAAAATGGAGTACAGACCTAAACAGAGAACTCTCAACAGAGGAATCTAAAATGGCTGAAAGACACTTAAGGAAATGTAATGTTCAACATCACAACCTTAGTCATCAGAGAAATGCAAATCAAAGCAACTCTGAGATTCCATCTTATACCTGTAAGAATGGCCAAGATCAAAAACACTGATGACAACTTATGCTGGAGAGGTTGTGGGGAAAAGGGAACACTTCTGCATTGCTGGTGGGAATGCAAGCTGGTACAACCCCTTTGGATGTCAGTGCGGTGATTTCTCAGAAAATTATGAAACAACCTTCCTCAAGACCCAGCAATACCACTTTTGGGTATATATCCAAAGGATGCTCAATCATGCCACAAGGATATGTGCTCAACTATGTTCATAGCAGCTTTGTTTGTCATAGCCAGAACCTGGAAACAACCTAAATGTCCCTGAACTGAAGAATGGATGAGGAAAATGTGGTACATTACACAATGGAGTACTACACAGCAGAAAAAAATAATAACATCTTGAATATTGAAGGAAAATGGATGGAGCTAGAAAACACTATTTTGAATGAGGTAACCCAGACACAGAAAGACAATAATCACATGTACTCACTCATAGGTGGTTTTTACACATAAAGCAAAGAAAACCAGCCTACAAATCACAATCCCAGAGAACTTAGACAGCAATGAGGACACTAAGAGAGACTTACATAGATATAATCTACATGGGAAGTAGAAAAAGACAAGATCTCCTGAGTAAATTTGGACCATGGGGACCTTGGGGGAGGGTTAAATGGGGGAGGGGAGAAGTAGGAAGGGTAGCAGAGAAAATTTAGAACTCAATAAAAATCAATTTAAAAAAGAAAATATCTTGTCAAAATGCATTCAATGTATCTAGCCTGCTGCACATCGCAACTTAGCCCCCTTAAACACACTCAGAATAGTTACTTAAACCTACAATTTGAAAAAAGTCACCTATCATAAAAGCCATTATATAGTGAAGCACTGGCTGTCCATATAATTTATTGGATTCTGTACCTTACAGATTACAGAATCAACTGCTTTCCTCTGAAATCATGGAGTTGGCTGGAGTCTGTGTCTTCTTGCTGCTGTTTTGCCCCATAAGACTACCATGCTATAAAATCCTTGCTTGAGAAGAGATGAACCTTAAAATTTAAATTTCAGTTAAATTTGTATTTAGCTTTTTTGCACTATCTTAAGTTGAAAAATCATAAATGGAACCATTGTACATCCGGGACCATCTTAGCATGTGTTTGTGTATATATATCCGACTTCAAAACTTTGTCATGTTCTGGAGTTATTATCAAAGAGAAAATCAGACATTGAGCCCTTGGGTGTTTTTTTTTTCTGGGTAAGTTAATCCATTGAAATATTTATCTAGCAAAGTTATAAATTGTTTCTTGTGTTTTCTTGAAGTCTTCAAAGCAGGTGCTCTACATTGTCAGGCAGGAAACTTTGTGCTGGACAGTAGAGTGATGCTTCTATCACGGATTCAGCCGCTTGAACACATGAGCAGAGTATACACTAAGAAACATAACCGGAGCTTTCCATATGGACTCTATTTTCTTTTGATCCTGTGCCAAACTAACTTTCTGTCCTGTACACCCTCTTCCATCCCAGGCATTTTCTTTCAGTATCAGTATGAACTCACTGCACTCATAAGCACTCTGAGTAACTGGTACTTTACACATTGTGGTTTCATGGATGAAAAACAGTCACCCTGATTTACTAGTCTGGCCTCATCTGTGACTTTTCCCCTTAGAGAGCACAGCTAAGTAGCTATTTCAGAGACAATGTGAGCAATCTAATTTCATTTTTAACTTTTACGATGATGCCCTTGGAATGTTGTGTCCCTGTTGGAAGAGGTGGATCGCAGTGTGGTAGCCTCAGTCTTTGTTGTAGACCGCTTATACCTCACGCCTTTGTGTGATACTCTGAGAAGTGAAGTTGTGTGTCAGACCGCATGGTTACCATCAAGTTTTTCCTCAAGGATTTGTTCTGAATCTGATGATAATTCTCTAGAAATATTTTTTGAAGTCTTCCTTCCCTGTCCTCTTATTTCATTTCCCATCAGTGGATGACTGGGTTACTTAATTTCCGCCCAAAATAGTGTAGATTAATAGCCATATTGGAAATGGGATTAGATTGCATAAGCAATTCTCAATGTTCTCTGCACCATAGGAATTTTACAGTGTTCGCTCTGAACAGCAAAGCAATTGTAATAGAGTTAATAATGTGCTACGTCTTGTGATTAGCATTGTGCATGTGTTATCTTAGTCTATCTGCAGAACTAGCCCTTGAGGGGAGGGGAGTAGTATTGCTTCTAATTTGCAAATTAGGAAACTGAGGATTTAAAAAGATAAGTCACTTACTCAAAAGCATATAACTGATAGGCAGCTGAGCCAAAATTTTAATTAAAAAAAGATGTGAATCCAGACCTTTTGGTATGTGTATGCATATGCGTGTGTGTGTGTGTGTGTGTGTGTGTGTGTGTGTGTGTGTGTGTTTCCCAGAGGTTGACATCCATTGTCTTCCTCTATGATTGCCTAATTTTCTGAGACAACGTTTAAGTTTCCAATTTAGCTAGATTGGCTGGCCAGCATCACAGATTCTCCTGCCTCTACCTTCAATGCTGGGATTAAAAGTGTTTTATCTCAACTTTTTACCTGGGTGTTGGGAATCAAGACTCCCAAATACTTTGCCAGCTGAGCCAGCATTTCCCCAGCATCACACATGGCTGGTGTTTAACAACTCTTTTATATTGCCCCAAACCCTGTTTTGAAAATTTGTGTACCAAATTTAAACCTTTGAAAACAATGCAGAAACACTCTAATGATTTTTCAGGTAAGCTAAGTGGAAACAGTAATTTGTCTTGCCCCCAACTGACTTCATCACTGAAAACATGAACAAGTTAACTAAAACACAGTCCTTAGGGAAATTGTACCGGTGGAATAGCCCTGATGTAACTTAACTCTTGGGTATGGTGATTTTTTTATTTTGCTAATTTATGCTTCCCAAGCTGACCTCAGTCACCTCAGGGAACCAACAATGGCTTGTTAGTCAAGTTGTGATTGCTGGTTAATAATATTTTCAAATCTGAAAACTGGTGCAACTTCAAGGGTAAGTTCAAAGCTACAAAGATGTCATAAGTAAAGAATCATTTGTAACTGTGAACAAAGAAAAGAACAGGATGGAATGTACACCTAGAAGAGCTAATGAGGTAGGAATCATGTCTGGTTTCAAATGACTTCCCATCGTGCTGTCAATTAGTAACACAGTGATCTAGAAGTGGTCACCACTGCAGCCTGGAGATTTTGCCCGAACACAAAAGCCTTGAGGCACAGACCTTGAGTTTTCAGAGTTCTGCCAAGGATTCTTGTAAATTTACAACATATAGAAAGAAGTCCAAAGAATCCATCAAAAGGTAAGAATCGCATTCCTTATCTCAGATTTTATATTAGAAAACTCCTGTGCCTGTCATCAGGCCAAGGCTTGGGCAGCCATTGGCCAGGGAGAGGTTGAGTGTGGAGATTTGCAAAGCAGGCCATTGTGTAGTTCCTACTCAGAAGCAGCATTTGGTGCCTGGAAGCCTTTCAGGAACTCAAGAACTGTGGAGCCATGCTTGTCAAACTGATGCCAGGCAGAGAGAAACATCTGTTCCCAAAGAGTAAGAGGTCACCCATCCTACGAAAGATGATATGTGCTCGGCACTAAATCAGCCTAGAGACAGAGACGTGAATATGTTCAAGGAGTTCTCTGCTATTTAAAAATATCCACAATTTTAATTTCTCAGTTGTAGAAAATAGAAAATGCTTACTTGTATTAGAGAATAAATAATCAGAAGTTTCCTTCACATGAACCCTCTTTATGCATTAAAAATAACTGTGATGGCGCACATTTTGCTAAAAGGCATTGATGCAAAGAGAGGAAAACACCTGGCCACCATAGCACATTGTCCTTCTAGAGCCACCCCAACTGGATTTGTCTGGTGTGACTTTACTCTCTTTGGCAGTCAATGCTGAGCTTTCTTGTTTTCAACTCTTCTTTCCCCCAGAAACTAGAGCTAGGCCTTGTATAAGATAAAGTCTCAGAAAAGAAAAAGATAAGATAAAGACTCAGTAATATTTGTTAAAGTAAACTTAGGTGTTTGGTGCACACCTTTGATGGGTGCCTTTGATTCGAGCACTCGGGAGGCACAGCAGGCTGACCTCTGTGAGATTGAGGCCAGCTTGGTCTACATATCAAGTTCCATGCCAGACAGAAATACCCAGTGAGAGCCTGATCCCCAAACCCCCTTCCTCCCTCATCCCTCCTTCCATTCCATCCTCTTCCCTCCTCTCTCTGTGAGCTTGGCGGGGAGGGAGAGTGTGTGAATTTCCCTGCAAACATCACTCCCTCCCAAAACACACACACACACACACACACACACACACACACACACACAGCATGGGGGAGAAGAGAGAGATTTCCCAAAATTATTCATGAAAATAAATATTAAATAAGTAGGTAATGAAAGAGGAAGATTGGGAAAGAAATAGAGGTTCAAAATCAGCATGATTTCTAAAAATTTATTTTTATTATTTTTATGTATGTGGGTGTTTTGCCGACATGTATGTATGTTCCTTCTTGGTGCCCATAGAGGTCAGTAAAGCGCATTGAATTTTCTAGACATCACAAATTACGTTGATTTTCAGGCTAGAGAGTTGGCTCAGTGGCTGTGAGTTGTCATATGGGTGCTACACGCACTCTTAAGCATTGAGCCAACCCTCTAGCCTGCAGCTCAACATAATTCTGTGATGAGATGCTTGTGGTGCAGCACTTTACAATGGCATACTTTATCAGTTAAAATAAAATCAGAAAACAGAAATAAAGGCCTTTCCCTCTCTAGGACAGCTGTCACTTACTCTGCACCTAGTATGTGTTCAGTGTCCTATGATTTATGATGACAGACTTTACTCCAAGTTGATCTAAGCATTAATGCCCTGTCATTTACTAACTGGGCAAGTTAGTTAAACTTTTAAACCTCAGTTTATTCATTCAAAAACCATGAGGGGCTGAAGAAATGGCTCCGCAATTAAGAGCATTGGCTGCTTTTCCAGAGGACCCAGGTTCAGTTCCCAGCACCCAACCCACATGGTTTCTCACATCTGTATCTCCAGTTCCAGGGGATATGATTTCTTCTTTTGCCCGCATATGGGTATTCACAAGGTTCACATACATACATACATACAAGCAAAAACCCATACACATAAAATAATAATAATAATTTCAATATTAAACATATGGGAATAACAAAGTTACATGTTTTATGTGATGACTTCACAGTTCACTTGTAGACATATGTCAACCACATCAAATTGCCTAAGTACTGCCATTGTTCAACTTCATAGAAGTATACGATCAATAAAAGGGTCCAGCCTTGGCTCTCCTTCCATTCTAGATGCCACTGACAATAAACAAACAAACAAACAAATAGCAAATCATACATAACTGTTATTTAGGAATGTCACAGTTGAAGCCTGGTGGCAGTGACCCACAACTTTAATACCAGCATTTCAGCCTACTCTACAATTTCAGACCAGTCAAGGCATCATAACTAAATTTTGTATCAAAAAAATATTTCTTATAAGGATATAATAGTTTTTGTTTGAATGCATCTAATATTGAAACCTGTAATGTTGTTGTTGTTGCTGCTGCTGCTGCTACTGCTGCTGCTGCTGTTTGAGAGGGATCCAGTGTTTTTGTTTAACAAAACTAAGGCCAGCGAGATAAAGGGATTTTCACTGAATCAAAATTGCTTTGATCCTTTGCCAACAAGATCATCCATTATAAAACAAAAGAATAATTGAAGAAGCTAATGAATAGCCGGAGTCTAATTCTGTCCTCCATGTTCCCAGCCTCCTGTCCTCTCATGCTATTAACTAGACACCAGCAGCTCTTCCCTGGCGGCGGCTGCCAGTGTCTCCAGCAGCTACCACGTGCTGTAGTGCGTAGTGTCTTTTGCCCTGGCTATGATGGTTATGATGCTGTTCCTCCATCTCTGCTCATCTCACCATCAGAATCCCCAAACCAATACTTTATTCCCATCCTTGGGTAAATCCAGACTTATGCTAATCTCTAAATTTAGGTCAGTCCAGTCATGAAGATGTGCCTAAAGTCAAAATATTTTAAGATGGTGCTAGGGAAATGGCATTAGGATCTGAGTTAGAATCCTTAGCATCCATGTGAAAAACTGGGCGTGACCACACTGTGGTGGGACAGAGACAAGATCACTGGGACTTATTGACTTTAGCAGAACTAAAGTAGTGGGCTCCAGGTTTGCAGGGAAACTCTGTATTATGGGAATAGGGCAGAGTGCACATATGTGCCCATACAGCACCACCACCACACACACACACTTTTACATAATTGCCCCCAATTTTTCAAATTAAAAATAATTTTTAAAATGTCCTGTAACTTCAGTTTTCCAGGAACACAGCTTTGTCCCATTTAGATCCTAGAGCATAGCATATTCCAAGTCAGGAAAGATGAGTGGATTCAGTGTCACCCCAAGGCTGATGTGAAGAATGGCAATGGCAAAAACTCCTTATATATACTAACGTTAATTCTGCTTCAATATATGACCTAACTCTCTGTTTTCCTCATCACCAGGTAGGAGGGGGAATGATGAATGTGAAGCATTTGCATAAAAAAATAAGATGGGTGACATGCCACCGTCATGATGTTTGGGGTTCTGTTTTGTTTAGTGAAGTATCCTGGGTTATGCAGCATTTTTCAATGATTTTCTTCTCCTTTTCTCCACGCTTTGTAAAGAAATGAAAGATATGTAGTCACTGAAATACAAGTGCTTTAAATTTAGGTACATTTATGCCTAAAATGGGGCTTCCTGAGCCTAAGAAGGCTTAAGAGAACATGACAGAAGGTACCACTGAGACCTCTCATCTCTAGAGTCCCAGTGAACTGAGTAGTTCATTGTGTATAGATTTGCTTCAATTTCAAGATACTGTTCTGATCTTTGAACTAGAATCTTGGCAGCCAGGAAGCAGGTGTCTCAAACCCTAAGCACCTAATGAAAATCTTGGGGCACTGCACATGCCATCAGGTCCTAGCTCACAGAGGACTGTTTTTTTCATTCCCATTCTGTGGCTCATGAAGGATAAATTAAACCACACCCCATCTCCCTATACCCCAAAACAGCATGACCTTTAGACAAATACCTTTCCCTGTTAGAGACAAAGAACAAAGTTTCTGTCTGCTGCATTGCACGCAGTCCTTTCCGGATGAGCTGCAGCCTAGGTTACAGCAGTGTCTTGAGTCTGACGGCACTGTACCCTAATGTGTTGTCCTTAGCTCTATCTTAGCTGTATTTTCCCCATAAAGACCACCTAGAGTTCTTCCTAAGGCTCAACTGTAGTCAACCACTCAACAAAGCGACTTAGCAGGTGAAGAGTGAGGCAGTACAATACAACCTAAGGTTCAGCAGAAATGCTGCAGAACCAAATCGACCAAACCATGGTCTTCCTGTGTCATGGTTCTGGAATGCCTAGCACCTTCTTTTTCTTTCTTTATTCCTATTTATTTCGCTGGAAATAGACATAAAGACAGTTTATTGACAAAGGAATGTGTTCTTGAGATGGGAGTGAGCCAGTGAAGTGAGGGAAAGCATGTGCTCAAGTGCTAGGCCACGCCTCATTTCATTTACGTGTTATTTACATTCTGCCTGCCTCTCCCACCGTTGTCTGTCACTGACTTTCTTTCTTAATTTAGAGTAAGTTCAGCAATGAAGGTCAGCCACCTGGCAGATAAGCACCAGCAGGACAAAGGGGACTGGGAGGTCAAGGGAAAGCATGCATAGGAAACAGACAGAATGAAGAAAAGGGAGGTTATACTTTCCTACATCACTGGCTTCCTTAATCTCCTATGTGTGTCTTCACCTGTTAGATGGGCTTGGTGCTGACTATACATAACTACTGAGATAGTGATATGGATTAGTAAACAAATTCATAATAAAGCATGTTCCATTATAATCTCCTGGCCTCAGAACCCCAGCCCTGATTTGGGAAAACCAAAAAATATAATTAGGAGCTGGGTTGCGGTGGCCCAAGCCTTTAACCCTAACATTCAAGAGGCAAAGTCAGACAAATCTCTTGAGTTCAAGGCCAGCCTGGTCTACAGAGTGAGTTCTAGGACAACCAGGAAAACTTTGACATGAAAAATCAATATACATATATAGATAATATAATAATACATAATTATTATTCTATGTCTTATATGTCCTGTATCCAATTATGTATGTATATAATTATACATGTGTGTGTGTATATATATATATATATATGTAGCAGGACATAGTGATACAAGAAAAGGCAGTATGATGCCACATCAACCATAATGTTATCAATACATAATTATTTTTCTATGTATTACATGTCCTGTATCCAATTATGTATGTATATAATTATATACATATATATATATATGGTACAGTACATAATGATACAAGAAAAGGCAGTATGATGACACTTCAACCATAATGTCATCAATAATTTCAGAAGGGGAATCTTGGACTACAATACCCTATGGTGATTTCGTGGAAGAAGAACAGATCCTAGAATTTGAAAAGTGGATGAGCTTTAGAGTAAGCAGAAGCGAGGATATTGAGAATGGAAGTGTATGAAGTTGAGTCCAAGACCCAGATTAGAGTAAATCACGTGGTACAAACAAGGCTATTTCAGTGTCAACATGGAATTGGACTAGAAGAGTGAGGTCCAAGAAAGACTTGAATGATTGTCAAATGTATGTGGAGGTTGGAATGTAAGCATTAAAAAGGCAGTCACATTTGCAGGGAAATTCATGGAACTAGAGATCACCATGTTAAGAAAAACAAGGCAGACTCAGGGCTGGGATTCAACTTTGTTGGTAGAGTTCTTGCCTAGCAGGTACTAAACACCAGGACCCCATAAAACGAGGCATGGTGGCCACACCAGCATTCCAGCATCCAGGAGGTGGAGGCAAAAGGACACAAGTCCAGATCAGGTTCAGCTCCACAGTGAGTTTGAGGTCAGCCTGGGCTACGGGAGACCCTTCCTCAACAACAGCAAAAGCAAAATGAAACAATAAAGACTCTAGGTTTTGAGAAACACAAGAGTTTATGATACAGTATATGATACAGTATTCCAGTAGCATAATTCTCTCTAAATGATGACACACATTTGCCTATACAGTCATAACAATTTTTATTCTAAGTTTCATAGAATCTATATTCTGTTTCTCTGTTTTGAACATTAAATTGGTCTTATTCATTGATTTGTTCAGCACGTACTTTGGGGAACTCTTCTGCAACAGGAACTGTGGTACACACTGCACTCAGATGTCATCAAAGCTCCCAGCATTGAGCACTTCTCAGTCTTTGGTACTTGGAGAGAAAGAAGAGAGACGAGGAGATGGCACATGTACAGGACATCTGTTCCATGGACTTCTGTGAAATAAACTATGCATGTTGCTGAGGTACCTTGGAAGGTGCTCTAGCAGCAAATGGAGGTTGAAGCAGGGCATCATACTCAGTGAGGAATACCTTGAGACTCCTGCCTTTTTTCTTTGAGGTAGACCTTGTACACTCCCCCATGGAAACAATAAATAAAACTGCTAGGATCCAATTCTTCTTCCGTCCATTCTCACCTGATCCTGGGGTGCAAATGGTGATTTTTGTGGCCTTTTTAGTGATGTACCTGACCAGCCTCAGTGGAAACGCCACAATTGCTGTGATTGTCCATATTAACCATTCGCTCCACACCCCCATGTACTTTTTCCTAGCTAACTTGGCAGTTCTGGAAATCTTTTACACATCAGCCATTGCACCACTGGCCTTGGCAAACCTTCTCTCTATGGGCAAAACTCCTGTTTCCATTACTGGTTGTGGCACTCAGATGTTTTTCTTTGTCTTCTTGGGTGGAGCTGACAATGTCCTGTTTGCAGTCATGGCGTATGACCGGTTTGTCGCAATCTGCTACCCTCTGAGATACACACTTATCATGAGCTGGTCCTTGTGTGTGGAGATGGTGGTGGGGTCCCTGGTCCTGGGATTCCTTCTGTCACTGACACTAACTATTTTAATCTTCCATCTCCCATTCTGCCATAACAATGAGATCTACCACTTCTACTGTGACATGCCTGCAGTCATGCGCCTGGCTTGTGCAGACACACACGTACACAGGACCGCCCTGTATATCATCAGCTTCATCGTCCTAAGCATCCCCCTATCTCTGATCTCCATCTCCTATGTCTTCATCATCACAACCATTTTACAGATCCGGTCTGCTGAAGGGCGACATCGAGCCTTCTCTACCTGCTCTTCTCACATCATAGTGGTTCTCCTGCAGTATGGCTGCACCAGTTTTATATATTTGTCTCCCAGTTCCAGCTACTCTCCTGAGATGGGCCGAATGGTGTCTGTGGTCTACACTTTTATCACACCCATTTTAAACCCTTTGGTCTACAGTATGAGGAACAAGGAACTGAAAGATGCTCTAAAGAAGGCCTTGAGAAAGTTCTAGGGAGGGTGATCTTGTGGCTTATTTCAATCAAGGAACCTCTGAAAATGAAATGGAATGTTATTACTAATTATGAAGGTTCCAGACATACATGGTGCAATCTGTGATTCTGGTACTCAGGAGGCAGAAGCAGAAGGATTGCAAGTTGGAAGCCGACTAAGCTACATAGGAAAATCCTGCCTCAAGACAAATAAAACAACTGATTATACTAATAGAATAATGGTGGAATGACATGCATAATTCAGAAATGTCCTCAGAACTTGGAGACACATGGTCTGATATGCTAAGTATAATTTGACATCTGAAGAAAAGTTATGCTTCTGTCTTTTTGAAAATAAAGTTATATCACATAAAGCAATATTATGCCCTGGGCATGAATGAAGAGAGGCAAAGCAACATTCATAGCGTAGCTATTATATGCCAGGCACTTTGTAGGTATTAACTCATGTATACCATGCTAATTTTTTCAGAGAAAAAAATTATAAGTAGCTAAAAAAATTGTTATATCCAAGATGAGAACAAAATCTACAAATCTAAAGTCTAAACTCTCTATGAATGATGTTTGTATAATTCAACCTTGCTTTGCCAAAAGGACCAAATGTAACTGCAGACAAGTTTCCCAATCTCTGTGGGCTCCAGTTTGCTTATTGTATAACCAGGTACTGAATGAAAAAAATAATAATAATAAATAATAATAGTAGCAACATGTAGGAGAACTTTTCTTTAGTATTTTGTTGTTGTTAATGAAAATGAAAACTGACAACAGGGCTCAAGACTTTTAAAGAGACATTCAACAATGAAAAAGTGTAAAATGGGGAAAGTTGCTTAATATAATAAGTGAAAATAATGGGACTGATGAAAGTGAGCATTACTGAATCTTACAATTTTTGAGAATATCTCCATCGTCATCATTGTCTTCTTCTTCTCGTCCCCCTCCTTTCCCACCTCTTCCTCCTCTTCTTCCTCCTCCTCCTTCTCCTTCTTTTTCTTGGAGATGGAGAGATGGCTCAGTGGATAATAACACCTGTTGTTCTTGCAGAGGACCTGTATTCAGTTCCCAGCACCCACATGGTTGTTCATTACCCTCCCTAACACCAGTTCTAGGAAGGATGATGCCCTCTTCTGACCTCCTCAGGCACTGAACACATGTGGTACACGTACATACAAACAGGCAAAACACTCATACACATAGTATAAATCAAAAAGAGTTTCTCCTTCTGGACAGTCATCAGGATCTGCTCTGGCTCTCAGTTGGAGTCATCACTACCTTGTAAGATGGTCATCCCTTACAAGACAACTCAAGTTGTTAAACTTCATCTCAGGCTAAAGTCTGTCTATGACTCACATCCTTCTACGGGTCCTTTTGTTTCTCCTCTCCAGAGGTCACTTCTATCTGACAGTTCTTCAAACATATTGTGACAGATTTTGTATTATATTTTACACCATAACACAAAAATCAACTCAAGACTTAGGAGTGTAACTTAGTTGGAAGAGTTCCTCTCTGACAAATAGGAAGCTCGATCCCCAGCACTTCATAACTATATGGTCCGTGCCTATAATCGATCCCCAGCACTATATAACTATATGGTCCGTGCCTATAATCGTGGTTCTTGAGAGGTGGAGACAGGAGAATCAGGAGAGCAAGCTCATCCTCTGTTACAAAGAGAGTTCAAAACTAACCTGGGTCAAACCCTGTCTCAACACCCCCAGAAAAGAATGAAAAAGAAAATTAACACAAGGAAGAGGAGGATAGGGAGTATGAAAGAGGACCATGGTCAAAGTATATTATATACTGATATGAAAATGTCTTTGACACCTAGTACTGACTACAGTGGATACTAATTTTTAAAAGAGCAACTTGGAGCTGGTGATAGTAAAATGCCGGACCTGAATTAGATTTCCAATACCAATACCAATACCTGGCAGAGTGTTGCGCCTTTGGGATCCCAGCACTTGGACAACAAAGACAGGAGGATCCTTAGGGCTCTCTGGCAAACCAGCCTAGCTAATTGTTAGTCTCAGATCCCAATAAGAGACTTTATCTCAATAATCGAGATGAAAGACTCCAGAGGAATGATAGTTGACTTCTGGCCTCTGCATGCATACACATGCTCATATGCCTGCACACATGTACACACACACACATGCTTGGTGAGGGAGGATTTAATTCAAAATGGATTAAAGACTGAGGGCTGAAAAGATGCCTCAAAGGTTAAGAGCACTAGTTCTTCAAGAGGACCACAGTTCAGTTCCCAGCACCCATGTTCAGTGACTTACAACAGCGTTGAGCTCCAGTTGAAAGGGATCCAAGGTTTTCTTCTGGTATCAGTGGGTACCTCTACATATATGTGTACAGACATACATGTCCACACACACAAACACATACATGCACTCAGATAAAATAATTTTCGAAAAAATTGATTTATGACTTAAACATTAGATCCAAATTATAAAATGCCTACAAGAAACATAAAAGGAAAATTCCAGATCTTGGTTGTGCAATTGAGTCAAGGAATGACACCAGATACATGAGCCACAGAGCAAAAGTAGGTAAGTAAGGCAGCGCCACGCTAAAAAGCTGTGCATAACAAAACAACAGAGTGAAAATGGCACAAAGCAAGATATTATGTTTGAAAATTATACATCAGGAAAAAAAAGGTTAATCTCCAAAACATGCACAGAATTCACACAACTCAATACTGAACATCTTTAAAACTAACTATTTGATCTAACAATGACCTAAGAACATGAATGGACATTTCTCTCAGAAGACATGCAAATAGCCAACAGGTATATAAGAAGATGCTCAGTGCCGTAAATCATTAAGGATTTTGTAAATCAAAACCACAGTACAAGACCTCAACCAAGTTAAGATAGCTACTATCAAAAACAAAGATACTAAAATAATAATAATAAATAAACAAAACAAAAGATATTACTGGAGAGATGACTATTAGTTAAAAACACTGGCTGCTCTTCAGAGGACCCTAGTTCAGTTCCTAGCACCCACATGGTGGTTCAACCTTCTATTAACCCCAGTTCCAGGGGATCCAACATTCTCTTCTGACTGCTTCAAGCACAGCATGCACATGGCACACATATATACATACATGAAGACAAAATATCAAGTATACATAAAATAAATAAATGCATTTGTATTTTTTAAAAATTAAGACAATACTCTTGTAAAAGATGCAAAGAGGTATAAATGCCTAGCACAATGTTGGGCAAGTAAAATGATGCAGCCACTGTTGAAACACTATATACCCAGGCAGTGGTGGCACACGCCTTTAATCTCAGCACTCAGGAGGCAGAGGCAGGCAGATCTCTGTGAGTTTGGGGCCAGCCTGGTCTACCAAGTGAGTACCAGGACAGCCGGAGCTATTACACAGAGAAAACTTGTCTCAAAGAAGAAAAAAAACAGTATAAAATCTATTCAAAAAACTAAAAATAAAATTACTGTTGTGGTCCAAGGCTCCAGATCAACCCAAGGAAACACAAGAGGTTACCACAAAGCAAGATTTAATACAGGCAGCACAAAAGAAGGGGGCAAGGGGAGAAAACTGAACAGACTCAGGACTGAACTTCAAACCAAATGTCAGTTTAAGCAAGTATTTAAGCACAAAAATCATAAACATTTGTTGCCAAGTTAGTTATAATTTTCATCCATCAGAATTAAAAAAAAAAAAAACAGGGCCTTTCCTTAAGTGTTCCATCATTGTCAACCAACATACAATGCAAGCCTTTCAGTCCAACCAATCAGATTCTTCTGATCCTTCTGTTGTTAGGAACAGCCATACTGTTTCCAGAGAACTACAGGTGCATAACAACTATTTCCATGGTTTAGGGAGGAGGTGGATCAACTACTGGAAGGTTCCCAGCTCCCCTAGGGCTTGGGAACCTGAACTTTGTTTCACCTGCAGGTAAAATGGAGTCTGAAGTCAAAATGTCAGCACTTAGGACAAAATGCATTTGCCTGTTCCCAATGATACCATATGACATAGATACCCCACTTATTAGTATTTATTATAAATAATTGGAATTAGCCAGGTGTGATGACACACACCTTTGATTCCAGCCCTTGGAAGGCAGACGCAGGTGGGTCTCTGTGAGTTTGACACCAGCCTGGTCTACAAAGTGAGCTCCAGGACAGCTAAGGCTGTTACAAAGAGAAGCCCTGTCTCCAAAAGCCAAACAAAAAGAAATCACTAGAAACATGTTCAGGAGAGACAGTGGTACCCAGGCTTCTTTACAGCGCTCCTGACAGTAGCTAAGATGAGGAAACAACTCAGATGCCCATCAAAATGACTACATGAAAAAAATGTGGGAAACACATATAATGAAATATCACTTACTTTTTCAAAGGAAAAACCTGAGCAGCAATATGATTTAATTGTGAGGGTAATACACTATACAAAATGACTCTCTGAATGTGGCGGCGAAAGTTGGCAGATGGAGAACCCATCAACAATGACACCAGGACCTATCTCTTCTGCATGTATTATCTTTTTGAGAACCGAGTCTTTTTGAATGCACTCCTTCCTAGGCCGGGAGGGATGGGGGTGGGCCTTGGACTTGCAACAGGGCAGGGCACCATGCCCTCTTTCAAGGAAGAAGGGGGAGGGAGGAGGG
>PVIU01024001.1:0-26365 GCA_004026605.1 Ondatra zibethicus | reverse complement strand
AAAAAAAATAATAAAACTACAGAGATCAAGGAACATCTCACAGAAATAATGACGAACACTGCAAAGATGACTAAATAACAAGATTTTCATTTATTAGGATTTAGATCTATTCAGTCTTCTTTTTAGATCTCACTTAATGAAATAAAGTAGACATAACTATAGACTGTCAAAAGAATGAGAGAAAACAGCTACCAGGCTTTCAGAGCACATACAATACAGATCTAGAAGTCAGTTCCCAGAATCCTGTTAGTGGAGGAAACCATACCCATCACATATGAATGCAGCTCTATACCTGGCCTACAGCAAGCAAAGGTTGGAGAATTGCACTAATGACAGGTACTATTTGAACCATTTTTCTTTTCATTAGTGGGAGACTCAGTATTGCACTGTTGAAAGATCACAATTGCTCTTTTTCTCCATGTGTGATGTGCACAATAGCCCATGTTTCCCCACTTGCATTTTGCCCTGTAAATTATAGCAAGCACTGTGATATGGGAGCTGCATCTAGAATGAGATCTGTGTTTACACTGACGTCGCTTTACTTAAAACTTGCACTAATTACTAATGAATATGAGATCTGGATGCTTTGCACAACTGTCAGATATATTTTTTCTAATACAGTGAAAATGAAGTTGACTCCCATGTTTCTCTTTTTTTTAACAGAGGCAATAGGAACCTTAAGAATGGATATTCAACTCATCAGTAATAAATATCTTGAGCTTTCTAGTCTCTTTCTAGACTCCAATACTCCCTCTCCACCTACAACTCTTGATTTAACTTTTTCCTGGCCTAAATATTTATTTTCCTAATTAAATTCAGTTTCATTTTTCTTAAGCTTTGTAACTTGAAACAAGTAACTATTATATAATGACTCCATATACTGTTTTTCCCTTGTTATGTCAGCTTATTGAATTAGTTTCCACCTTACCTGTATGTTCATTTCTGATAACATTGAGTGACTTAGAGAATTAGACTCTGTTTTGTGTTGGAAAACAACATACCTGAGTGAGTAAGTCAAGGAATTTATTGAAGACAATCGATAAAGCCAGAGACTATTCTGTTCTTAAAGCACCATTTAAAGTTCCAGTCTCATTGCAGGGAGCAAAGGAGAAGCAGAGAGCCTTAGGTATTCTGACTCACAGCACAAGGGTCCCTTTGCTCCTTTTCCTTTCCTTTGCCAACTGCAGGTTTTAGAGGACTACACAAAATTTTGGAAACAGTGACAGATGCCTATTATTTTGAGACAAGTTTTGCAAGCTCAGCCTTTCTGGTGTTTGTGTTGTTAAATGTGATTGACAATTCAAAGTGGAGTACTCTCCAAGAGTCACCCAACTTCTCCAGTGGCTTTCTTGACTAATGCTTTTACACCTGCTACACATGGAGGATGACCAAATAGAAGACACCACTAGAGCTGGACTTTCTTGGGACTGTCAGCTCCCAAGTAATGACACACAGACTTTTATTAAGGATTAAAGCTTAGTCTTAGCTTAGGCTTGTTCCCAAATAGGTCTTAAAACTTAAATAACCCTTTTATATCAATCTATGTTATCACACATCCAATTTCTTCCATCTGGTTGGTGAATTCCCCACCTCAGATTCTGCCCCCAAGTTCCTCTCTCTCTCCCCAGAAGTCCCACCTATCCCTTCCTGCCTACCTATTGGCCATTCAGCTCTCTATTAAATCAATCAATCAGAAGGTGCCATAGGCAGATGTGAAGAAACAGAGACATCTTCACACACTGTGATCAAATATCCCACATAATACCTGTGACCTGCAGTCCAAAATTTCCAATGATGCTGTCCAGAACAGCAGAAAGTGGGAGTCTTAAGTCAACATGGCGATTGAAGACATAATCGAACTCATACCCATTTTTGCAAAGTGATGGGATATACATGTCTTTGGAGTTACTTGGGCTGTTACCAATCAAGATGTGGAGTTATGTTTTGGAGCCTACATCTATAAAGCAACTCCTGCACCCTGGGCTGAGGGATCATGGCAAAAGAGCAGCTGAAAAAGTGGTAAAAGCTGGAGGAACAGGAACTTTGCTGGGAGATTGATCTTTGTCTCCTAAGAATGTCAGAAGCTACAGTCATGCCTTTTCAGCATAACCTACACACGAACTGAACTAAGACAACACTAATAGACACGCTAATGTAGACAAGAGAGAGTCGTGAGGCCTCAACACTACACAAAGAACTACAGGCAGCTAAGGAATGCTGAGAATGGGAGTGATATTCTTCCCTGAGGAAGAGCACACCAATTGATTACCCAGTCTAAACTGGTCAGCCCTGAGAATAGAGGAAAGAACATGTTTATACATTATACACATACTTACAAATAACATTACACAGACTAAGCAGGCCATATTAATGTCTTTAGATACTTGAGAAAGTATGAAGAAAATATATGGGAGGAATTGAAGAGAAGAAATAGAAAGTGGTAAAAATGTAATTATAATCTCAAAATTAAAATATGATATTTAAAAAGGAGATTAAACATGTAAGGACAGGGCTAGAGCCATAGGTTTGTAACTCATCCCCTACTCCAATAATCAAAAGTATTTATGTATAAACAATTGAGAGAGACATTCCATAATCTTAAATTGAAAAAATCAATGTCACAGAGACCCTCTTCAAACAGGCTAACAAAAAAATTGTCATCAGATTTTTTGAGAAGCCACACAAGTTAATTATAACCTATATGCCATTTGGCAGAGAAATCTAGCAAGGATAACCAGAACAATAAAATAAGAGTAAAGTTGGTTGGAAAACAGTGACTGCCCTTTCAGATATTAAAGATAATAATAAAATGTTTATAATTAACCAATATACTAACAACATATGTCTCATTTAGGGTTTCTATTGAGGAGACACTATAACCATGGCAACTTTTATAAAGGAAAAACAATTAATTGAGGTGGCTTACATTTTCAGAGGTTTAGTCCATTGTCACCATGGTGTAATGTGGTGACATAAGGCAGACACGGGGCTGGAGAAGGAGGCAAGTGTCCTATATCTTGACTTGCAAACAAGAGGAAGAAGTCTATGTCACTGGGCATGGCTAGAACATATATGGGACCTCAAAGCCCACCTCCACAGTGACATACTTCCTCTATTGAGACTATTCTTACACTGCCATACCTCCTATTAGTGCCACTCCCATTGGGGGTCATTTTCTTTAAAATCACCACAATATATAATCAACTATATATAGATATGTAAATATAAAACCTAGAAATAAACCTAATTTTATAGAAATTTTGTATAGAATAAAAAGAGTATGTCAAATAAATAAGAGAGAAAGATAAGTTAATGAATTCTATCAAAAACAATTATCCATCATTTGGACAAAAAAAATAATTGGGACTGGATCTACTCTAAATATTGTAACCCAAAAGTATATTCCAAATGAACTGAGTATTTAAGTGTTAAAATGACAAGTGAAGGTATGGAGCTGTAGCTCAATGGGAGAGCTCTTAGTTCTCATATGTAAGGTGCTAGGATAAATCTATGCTGGCTAATATTTTAAGGGAAATATTAGGTAGTCAACAGCTTTTGAGAGAGACAAAGTAAGTTTTCCCTAGACACAAGCTCCCACACAGGTTGTTGAAACCCAAGTTGTTAGCCCTGGACATATTTACATATAACCAACAGTAAATGGAGTAAGTGAATTCTATATGTATAAGAATAGAAAGTAAGAGAGAGAGGAAGGAAGAAAGGAAGGGAGGGAGGGAGGGAGAGAGAGAGGGAGGGAGGAAGAAAGGAAGAGACAAAGGAAGAAAAAAGAAAGAAAGAAAGAAAGAGAGAGAGAGGGAGGGAGGAAGGAAGGAAGAAAGAAATAAACAGACAAAGGAAGAAAAAAGAAAGGAAGACAGGAAGAATATAGATAGATCGATAGATGATAGATAGATAGATAGATAGATAGATAGATAGATAGATAGATAGATAGATAGATAGATGATAGATGTGTATTGTGTAACAATAATAATTAAAGAAGAGGTGATGAATTTTAGATGGATATGGCATGGGAGTAGATATACAGAGAGAGAAGGATAAGAAGATATAGATGGCAATGCTCACATTATGAAGTTATAAAAAGTTTATATACATATATGTATGTATGTTCGCTATTGAAGTATATAGTTTATCAAGTTAATATTTTAGAAACTTGTAAATAAGGAAAAATCATCACTTGGGAATAGAGAGATGACACAGAGGTTAAGAGCATTGGCTGCTCTTCCAAAGGACCTGAGTTCAATTCCCAGAATGCACATGGCCACATGGCAGCTCAAGATTGTCTATAATTCCAGTTCCAGGGGATCCAGCACCCTCACACAGACTTACATGTAGGCAAAGCACCAATGCACATTAAATAAATAAATAACATTAAAAAAGAAATTGAAACCTCAAAAAAGAACCAAAAGAAATTCTTTATATGATTTAAAATTATGAGTGAATTAATCTGTAATCCAAGATGAGAAAAAGCTTTTCAATAAGACAAATATTCAAATTCTCTAAGAGAAGAGGTTCATGTATTTGACCTCATTAATATAAAATTAAGTAGATAGATGGCAAGTTAAGTACAAGAAATTCCAAAAGATAAATGAGAAGTAACTTTACAATTTATACAGCAAAGAGAAATTGTCCTTAATGTATAAAAACTTTCTAAAAATAGAGAAGGAAACTTCACAGTAAAAAGAAAGACACTAAGAACCAGTTCAGACAAAATATATATTTCTTAAACAATGAAAAGATCCAGCCCACTCAAGTTGATATGAAGATAAATCTACATATATAACATTTCTCAATCTAACTGACAAAATTCCAAAGAATTAACATGGTTAAGATATCTATGTAGAAATAGGTATTCTTGGAAATTGTTGGTGAGAATGCCAAATGGAAAAAACAAATAAAAGCCAAAACAAAACAATACAAACAAACAAGCACCAAAGGGTATCCCAGGAAACCACTGGAAATTCTGATCACTTTTACCCTTTGGGCAGTCAAGTCAGAAGTTAACTATCTACTCAAGTGTTTGACCAAGACAAAAGAGAAAATCACTCAAATATGTAAAACTGAAATGATGGATCCATAGAGAGGAATGAGCCTATGGTTACTTTAACTCTAAAACAATGTTTTGTAGCTTTGTTTATTCAAATATAAACCCTACACATAGAGGTCAAATGTAGAAACAATCTCCATTAGAGCCAATGCTGTCATCTCTCATTAACAGTTCACATTAAAAAGAACCAGGACTCCTGGATGATTCCAAGTCTATAACAAGAGAAGAGAAACTGAACTGAGCATTCCCTCATACCTGAAAGAGAGCTAATGTAAAACCAAATGAGAGACTGTGAAGGGGGAAAGGGTCCACCTTCCAGAAATTTCTTCGGACCATGGCAGGGCAATTCAATGGATAAAGACACTTAAAATGTTCTTCTTCAAAATTATTTTGAGTTTTTATTTATTGTTATCGTATGTATGTGGTTTTGTTCACATGTGTGTCTATGCACCCTGTTCATGCCTGGTGCCTGCTTAGGTGAGAAGAAGGCATCAGATTCACTGGAACTAGAGGCAGAGAGAAGTTGAAAGCTACCTTGTGGGTACTGGGAATTGAACCTGGGTCTTGTGCAAGAGTAATCAGTGAGTGCTCTTAACTACTCAGCCACTGTTCCAGTCCTTTAACATATTCTTTAATACAAGAGTCTTCCATACTTAAGAAAGCAATTCCTATTTCAGTCAATGTCTTATTATATTAAGTATAACTCATTGTTTTGAAAAAACAGTGAGTAGGAGCTAATCAAATACTTTCATATTCAAATTGTCTGTTCACATAAGAAAATAGATGATGAAGGACAAGTTACCTTTGGGGAAATCACCCAACTAGTGAAATAATCATGAAGGAATGATGTCTCTATAAAAGACCTTTTTTTCACAGCTTTAAATGAAATAATGGGTCTGGGAATAGTCATTAACAGTTATAAATATCCTAAGAGATGTATATATGACATTTGAATTAGTTTGCTAACAAAATCAAAACTAAGCTTTATTATGCCTTTAGATGCACCATATATAACCACAGAAGGTAATATGTAATTAGTCAAACTTAGGCTGGAAGAAAGTCTAGAGAACAAAGCTTGTAATTTTTCCAACACATAATAGAAACAGGAAAAACAGACAAGTATTGATTAATGTAGGGCAGTTAACTGTGGCCTAAAGGCTAACTTGGTCACTACATGGTTTTTATATTTGTTGTTGTTGTTTGTTTATTAGTTTTTTGTTTTGCTTTGTTTTTATTTCTTGAGGCAGGGCTTCTCTGTGTAACTTTGGAGCCTGTCCTAGCACTCACTCTGTAGACCAAACTGGCCTCGAACTCACAGAAATCTGCCTGCTTCTGCCTCCAAAGTGCTCAGATTTAAGGAGTCAGGTGGCTTCACAAAGCTTTTATAATTAAAGTGTCTGGACCAGCCCAGCCTACTTGTTCAAACATGCCTAAGGAGGAGTGCAAATTAAGAAAGAAAGAGACAAATGACAGAAGATAAGATTGGGAGGGCTTCCAGTGAATACTGTAGCTACTTAGGGTTTTTTTTTTTTTGTTCTTATATACCCAAAACAAAAGGGAGGGCAAAAGACTTCCTTACCAGTGACACAAGAAACAAACAAGTGTAATTATCTCCTTAATACGCAAAACATCTGATAACCACACCCTTTGTTAAACATCCTGTTATATGACCTTGAGAAGCAAGACTTCTAGCTCTGTCATCTTTGACCAAACATCACTATTATTTGGCCTTGACAAGCCTTGAATTCTCTGACCTTGAGTCAAGAGAGAAATAGAGTCACTGTGGGCTCCCACAAAAGGTTTGTTGACATACAGTGATGTCCATTCATGTAATAACTATGTTTCTTTTGTGGTGCCATGACAGAGATGTTGTGGCAGAGGTCACATGACCCTTAGCAGAAACTGACTAAAATCGTGTTTAAAGCATGTAAATAGTTGTTTTACAGGCCTTATTTTGAAAATTATTCAAAGAAAGTAAGACTTAAAAAATGTTAGTTAAAGGTTTGAGTATGAATAGTGGAGCAAGCAAGAATATGCAAAGAAAGGAAATTTAGGTGTCACTCAAAGAGTACATGGTCACAGAGTGACTGCTGATGGAAAAAACAAAGCATGGAGTAGGGCAAGAAGTGAACCTAAGAACATTACAAGAGGCTGGAAGCAAACTTAATCAATCTTATAGTCTTGGAAGAGCAGCAAAAGGGTACTCAGTTCAAGCAGTATGAAATTAATTGCCAATTTGAACCACACATGCATGTGCACAAGCGCACACACACACACATATACACCACATTTGAATCTCTGTCTGTTTAATAGTTTGGTTTTCAATGAGAGACCTTGTCAAGAGACATAAGCAGTAGAAATCTAGCAAAGAACTTTGCAGAGAACCCACAGGTGAATTTGTATTGGAGATCTAAGATATGAAAGTTATCTGCCTACATCTGAAAGACCCGGATAAATCCAGACCCCTCTAGCAAGAAAAGTAGAGCAAAAATCTAGCAGGAAGAGAAGAGCCAAAAATCTAGGTTATCAAGTTCAGTGGCCTCTGTTCCAGGAACTAGCTTACCATAAAGTTAGATTATAATCCTGAGAACAATCTTGACAAACGGGGAGTTCCCCCCCTTGTGTTGATCACTGGTATTTCTGGAATTTTCCAATGACGTCCTCCCTACCCCTTTGGGTTATGGTTTCTTCCCTTAAATCCCCCTTCTCCCAGCTACTCGGGGTCAAACTCCCCAACCCCTGCTTGGGAAATGAGTTTTGACCCCAGCGCTTGTTCCTGTCAATAAACCTCGTGTGATTGCAGCAAGGATGTTCTCTCGTGAGTTCTTGGGGGTTTGTGTAATTCTGAGACTTGAGTGAGAGTCTCCCCACTCTGGGGGGTCTTTCACATCAGAGAGCAAACTTTCTACAGGACAACATTTGGACAAAATCCTCTTACAGTGAATGACTTCTTAAAGCAAATACTTTCATTTGAGGGATGCTTGGTCTTCTTCTCCATAGACATCCTATTAAAGCCAGTGTTTATCTCCAAGTATTCAACCTGAACTTCCTGAGCAGATACTCAGAGTTCCCAGAACAACTAGTGCCCTAAAAAGCTGAAACAGCAAGCCATTTGCAAGAGAATGGTTCTGCTTTGATGATTTGAGATCCCTCTTAACAATACCTTTGATGGGTTTCTTTCTGTCAGAGGCTGCTGCGGGAGCTACTTCTGCTCCTTCAGCCAATAGCCTTTAAGATACCAGCCCACTAGGGCATGGTCTCTTTAGTTCTAAAAAAAAGCAATGATAGCCATGTGCTCTCTCTCTTGCTTCCGGCTTCCGGCTGTTAGACTTTGTTCCTGATCGTGCAGAGGGCTGTTGTCTGGGACAGTGATCTGTAAGTTTTTTCCCTTTAAATAAATAACCATTTTATAAATCACAATTCCATAGTGGTGTGGGATTGTTTTATGACTTATGCTTTCAAGAGGCTACAATATCACTTTCTTTAATTAACTCTGATGTTTCCTTGGAGCTTTTTCTCTTAAGAAGAAAACAAACCATGTTTAATTCAGAAGGACTTTCATTACCTTGATGAATGGTGAACAGCATGAAGACAAAGGCTTGAAGAGAAGTGCTAAAATCAAAATGATTGTATCACTTCAGCATGACCTAGGTTCTTCCTATGGGAAGTTTTCTGGAACAGAGGTGAAGACAGTGTGGACAGAGTCATGATAAGGGAAAGAAAAGGTTAATAAAGGCAGTGGCTTCTAGATGAGGATTTAGTCTGGAACTGTGGCATGGCTAATAAAACCACTGGTTTTGCTTTATAGTGTAGCATGGATGGATCCAAACTGAACTGGAGCTACAGAACTGCACACAAGGTCTTAATGTACTATTTCTTTGCCTGATATATTGTCCTAGGAATGTACTGATAAATGGTTTTATCTGTATCAAATATTCATTACCTCATAGGAGCACAAGGAATATCTCATGGGTCCTTCCTTGATCAAGTACATTTATGTTCAACAGAATCTCTTTTAAAATTACCTAAGCTACATTGAAGGAGGAAGTCCCAAAATAATCCCACACTAGTTCAGAATTTTGAATAATAAAGAGTTATTTATTTAGGGGAAACTCACAGATCACTGTCCTAGATACCAGTCCTCTGCACAAATGGGGAACAGGAACAGAGTCCAGCAACCAGAAGCAAGAACCAGAAGCAAGAGAGTGAGCACATGCTTTACAGCTGTGTTAACAGTATAAGAGACCATGCCCAAGTGGGCTGGTATCTTAAATGCTACTGGCTGAAGGAGTGGAATGTGCTCCCACAGAACCTCACCCTTTTGTTTAAATAAGAGAGTTCCAAACCCAATACAAAACTATATGCCCTAGAAACAGATATCAAGTATAATATTAGAATTACAACCAGCATAAACAATATTAAGCAAGGAACGTATGCTAAATGTTTTAATAAACATTCTTTCCTACAGAGTCTAAGCAAATATAATTTGACCTTGTATCAATATACAAAAACTATACCAATGCGAATTATCCATAAATAATAGTTTACAAGTATTCACTCTATTACCCACTATTATTATGCCTTTTTAAATAACAAAAATTTTAACCCCAACTGTCTACCTGATACAAGTAATAATCAACAATTCCTGAACCTTGTTCTCAACCCTGAGGACAAACTTTTAGGATAGGGGGCATTGTCCTCTACAATTGTTTCCTGTGCCAATGTGGTGAACTAAATCCATGTAAAACCTAAGAAGGCTTAAACACTAAAAAACAAAGTTTAGCTGCATTTTTTTTCCTGAATGGGCTTTGCTTCCTGGTGGCACGCTGCAGCTCCTTTAAGAAGGGTTTTCCTGATACAGCTGTAGCAAAAAAGCTGCAGTTTTGAAAGGCCAGCTTTCTGTGCCATGCTGCCAACATGAACTCTGGCTCTTTCAGGAGGCCCAACATTTAAATGGGGTTTGTGAGCAGCATGCTATGGCCTGCTTCATGATAACGTGGACTGGCTGTGTGCCTGAAAGTGGGGCATTATGCATAGCTTCTTGTGCACAAGTGGCTCCACCATACTGGACTGGGTGGGGCAAGCAGGAAATACCATATATACCCTAGTAATGGCACAGCTTAAGTTTTTAAGAAGGGCTTAGCATTTTAAGAAATGCTCCTGGACAGTAAAGAATTACAGATACACAATAGGACAGCTTCAGACATAAAAAACCTCTAAATGGGTCACAGTGTTGGATAAGTGTACAGTCTTGGGAGAGAGAAGAAAAAGAGTACAGAGAGTTATGAAAAGAAGCAAAATGTTTTTTAAAATATAAAGTCTTTAAAAAGACATAATACAGCCATAGATTAAAGAAATAAAGATAATAAAACAAATATTAAAAAGTAATAGAGTAAAAATAAGCCACATAAAATTGGAAAATTCACAGAGTCTGGATTTTGTATATTATTGTGTTATCTTTAAATTTATTTTACTGTGAATGAGCTAAGTACAGAGAGACATTTCTTTATATGGGCTGCTAAACCAAACCAGCGAGTATATTATAAAGGTGGCATGATTTTCAAATTTGGGTCTAAGGATATGTTGCTTTGGCAAAAAGGTTCTTCTCTTGTTTCTACAGAGGATGAAAACCTATGGATTGCTTCCAGACTGGTGTGGTCTGATGGAACGATACCCCCCGGAGGTTGTTTTGAACACCTCCAAAAATTACTATGCCCAACAATCAGCAGGAAGCAGTATGGAGAAAACTATACCCATATTCCCAAATATTGTCTATAAATATTTTTTACATTTAAAGGTGGACATGATATAGATATGAATAATTTGAATTGGTATGGATCTTGTTTTATTGATACAAATTTAAGGTCAAATTTGTTATATGTATATTTCTGCTCTTGATTAAGGTATTGTGACTATGTAGTTCATTTAAAAATATAATGTATAATTAAGAAATATAGGTTAATAGATAGTCATCTATAATAGTCAAGCTTGTAGTCATGTTAGTTAGGTTTTCTAGATAACTAGAGATATATTTCAGTTAGGTTTTCTCCAAATCTTTCAGAGACTTTCAGAATATGGCATTTAAATGTTTTAAGAAATTAGGACTTTTCACCACAGTGAGATACATCTGCTCCTGGCAGCACCAATTACTTCAATAGGAAGATGGGCATCGAAGAGGCTCCTTATGGAGTTGATTAGCCATTTGGGCAAAAAAATGCTCTTGCCTGAAATGCCTGATAAACTGGACATGAAGGACCCACAAGAAATGACTGTTGAATGTGCCTAAAGGTGAGACAATCCTCTGGGGTTCCTGCTTCATAAAACAGTCTTCTAGACATTCTGAAGGACACAGAATAAAGTGACTGACAAACTGCCAATATTGGCATAAGTGTCTTTGAAATTTTCTCCTTTATGGAAAAGTCTGCTGGATATTATGAGTCTGTAGGCTAAATATGGGTGCCCCAATAGTACAGAAGAACTTTGGGTGACTGTCCAGGCAGTGAGATGTCCCTAGACATCTAGAGTTTTGGAAGTTGCTTACACTGCACTTCCTGTTTACTTAGATAATATTATATCCTTCTGGAGTCTTTGAGGAAATTGAAGAATTGATAGTTGTAGTTTTCCTTAGTTATGATAAAAGATAAAGATAAAGTAGATATAAATAATGTCACTATAATTCTTACTTGGTAACTGTTTTGTTATATGTAATTTTACTATGTTAAAGTTAAAACCTCCTTTTTTATTTAAACAGAAAAGGGGAGTTGATGTGGGATTTCCCTCTGTATGCTGTGATTACCACTGGTTAATGAATAAAGAACTGCTTTGAGCCTATGGCAGGGAAGAACAGAACTAGTCAGGGAGAGCTAGGCTGTATGCTGGGAGGAAGAAGGGCAGAGTTAGAGAGAAGCCATGAAGCCACCAGAGACAGACACTGGGAACTTTAGACAATAAGCCACAGCCATGTGACCATACACAGATTAATAGAAATGGGTTAAATTAATATGTAAGAGTTAGCCAATAAGAAGCTAGAGCAAATGGCCAAGCAGTTATTTAATTAATACAGTTTCTGTGTGATTATTTCAGGTCTAAGCTAGCCGGGAGGCTGGGAACCAACAAGGTGCCCCCCCACCGACACTACATTTTATTTATTTATTTGTGTGCATGCAATATATATATATATATATATATATATTCTCATGAGTATATGTGTGTGTGTGTTTGTGTATGTGTGTGTGTGTGTGTTTGTGTGTATGCACAGGTGTGGAGGAAAATTCCTGCCCTCTGGTTTTACCATGGGAGTCCCATAGATTGAACTCCAGTTACAGGACTTGGTGGCCAGCAAATCTTTTGAACCCCTCTTAGCATACACAGAATGCCAACTGCTATGGGATAATGATTTTGTACCCTTTAAAGATGTATTGGTTTTAATAAATGCTGATCAGCCCATTGCCAGGCAGGAAGTGTAGGTACGGTGACCAGACTAGGAGAATACTGAGAAGAGAAAAGGCTCAGTCTGCAGTTGCCACCCAGAAGCTGAGGAAGCAAGATGAAAATGCTGTTCTGAGAAAAAGTAACAAACCTCGTGGCTAAACATAGATAAGAATTATGAGTTAATTTTAGTCATAAGAACTTGTTAATAATAAGTCTGAGCTAATAGGCCAACCAGTTTAGAATCAATATAAGGCTCTGTGTGTTTTGTGGGGACTGAACAACTGTGGGTCTGCGAAGGACAGAAACATCTGTTTACAGTCAACTTATTGCAGAGCACACCTGACATAAATCCAGTGTCTACCTTATTCATGGATATCCCCAGTGCTGCACAGAGCATGTAGGACCATGGATAATCCTCAAATTAGATCATGAAGAAATATCAGTATTTGTCTTAAGAAACTAGATACAAAAAACATTTTCTTTGTTCCAGAATTCCCTGGCTCATCTTTTAGGTAATTTGGCTTTTAGGTACTATTCTATACTGGAATAATCTGAACATACTAACTGGCCAGCAAAGATAGGACAGACTGCCTTAGAAGTAGCTGTAGATGACTCAGAGGATGTTTTATCAACACATCATTAAGTTAGAGACATTGCTACCCTGGAATAGTACCTTTGAAGGACTGTGTAAGTGTCAAAATTTTTTATTGCCAGGCTAAAAATGACAAATAATGTTTACAGCACTGGAAGTTGCATGTAGATTTTTTATACCAGATTCCTACAAGCATCTCTGTGTCCTGGGTCAGCCTTGCACCCTAGACCAGTGTGTGGGGCTTAAGGGACATCTCCAGAGAGTTCCCACACATGTCTAACTCTGGGAAATTTGTGCCTTTGTTAGGCAGAACACAGATGTCTTTGAAGATGAATACCGACATGAAAATTTACAGATAAGTGACTTTTGTATTAATCACCCTTCCTTCACCTGGGTTTCTATTTGAGACCAACACCTTTAGTTCCTACAGTGATTCATCTGTTATTACCCAAATACCACATCTTTCCAGTCGGCAAATTAGGAATTTCCATTCATTCCCTTTCACCATGAGACTTGGCCACACCCTCAGTTGCCAAATGCATGTGTTCCTAAGATGACCCATGCATTGGAGCGGCGTGGTCTTGCTAGATACCCCACTATATTCACAGTACTGCTCACCCCACAGTCTAGGGCTTAGATCTAATTTTACCTATTGAGAATAAAACCAGACTACCCCCCCACACTTCTATCTCCTTCATTTCTACCTTGCTACTTTGGATTATACACATTCTTAAGCAGTCTCTTCAAATTGTTAACCTATAATGAGCTGCTATCAGCCTCAGGTTATTTCCCATGAAGAGCTGACAAGTCAGTTCTCATGCATTCTGTATGTGAACAGTCACCCACTGTGGATATGTTGTTACGGAAAGGCATAAAGTTTTCAATTCAATTAACAATAAACCTCATTTAGCATACTGTGTGAGAGATACCCCAAATAGGTAACTTTTTTTCCACACATCTGCATTTTTTTCCAGAGGTGCTCTAAAGCAAGGAACAGCCTTGAATCTTGCTTGACTCAACTCCATCTTTATCTGTGTTATGACATTCCGACTTTGCCTGCAGTCTCACAAATACACAAGTTTCGGAAACGGGCATTTTTCACAGCAGCTCATCACAATTTCACTAGAGAATTCCACACTATCCACACAGGACAATGAGTCCATTTCTCTCCATATCCCCTGTGGTTGCATGATGAATTCTGCTGCTAACCAGCTGACTGCGGCTCAAGTCAGATACTTTCCTTCTATGGGGTTTGTTTCTTCCATTTGTTTAGTTCCTACTTTCAAATCATCTATATCATCAGAATGTGCTATCACAGTTCTTCATGGAGTTATATATCTATTCAGGTGATATTGCTGCAGCTACATATTGCAAATGTATACATGCCTCTACAAATGTCATAGTTCATAGGTGAAGATATTTGTAGATTGGTGATACGTACCTACATAGTGAGGTACATTGATAGGTATATAAACTGATAGATACTTATGAAAATATTTTGTATCTGAAAATACTTTTCTTATCCGTTACCAGTTAATGGAAAAGTAAGCTTAGTTTAACATTAAACTTAGCACTTATTTTAACATTCTTTTTCGAAATTAATTCTTCTCTCGGGTATTACATTCATGTATGACCACAGTTTCCCCTCCCTCCACACACCCCTGCCTGCCCCTCACTCCCTTTTCCCCAGATCCACTGCTCCTGTTTCCCCTCAGAAGAGAGAAGGCCTCCCAGGGGTAGCAACCAATAATGGCATACTAGGTTACAGTAAGACTAGTCACAAACCCTCTCATGAAGACTTGACAAGGCAACCCAGTAGGAGGAAAAGGGTCCCAAGATCAGGCTAAAGAGTTAAAGATACCCCACATTCCTACTGCTAGGAGTCCCACAAGAATTCTAAGCTACATAATCATAACATATATTCAGAGGACCTAGCTCAGATCCATATGGGTTCTGTGATTGCCACTTCAGCCTCTGTGAGTCCCTAAGAGCCCTGCTTAGCTGACTCTATGGGCCATAGTTTTGGTATCCTTGACCCTTCTGGCTCCTACAATCCTTCCTCCCCTTCTTCCCACAGGGTTCCCTGAGTTCTGCCTAATATTTGGATGTGGGTCTCTGCAAAGTAAAAAAAAATCAATGATGTGATTTCTAATGATATTCTGCTATATTCACAGTTTCACATTCGTAAACAAAAAATGTGTTCCATTTCAATTCACCACAGACATGTCTCCACTGTATTTGAATTTTATTGCTATAGAAGGCAATAGAATGCACCTGCAGCCTTTATTTTTGTGTGGGAACTTACTAGTACTTTCTTATTTAAACACTAATAAAACTGTGATTATTTCTTTAAGGGTGTGCCTATGGGTATTTTTTCAGAATATCTGTTCATGGAAGATATTGATTCTTTTAAAAACAATTTTTGAGATTGTAATATAATCACATCGTACCCCTTCCCTTTCCATCCTCAAACTCTCCCATATACCTATCCTTGCTCTCAAATTCATAGCATCTTTTTTTATTGTGTGTCTGTTCCTAATTACATAAATACAACCTACTCAGTGTGTATAATGTTACTTTAACAAATATATTTTCAGAGCTTAGACTTTGGTATTGGATAACTCATTGCTGTTTGCTTCCCTGGGGAAGACTACTGTTCTCAGCATTTCTAAGTTTCCTGTGGTTCTTTGCCATAGGATTGAGGCCTCATGAGCTTACTTCTGTCCATGTTTGCTCCTCTATTGGCATCATCTTTGTTCAGGGCATGTTTAGACAGCAATGTGTTGAGATTTAATAAGTATAACTTCTGACATTAAAGTACATTTTGGATTATTTTTTTAACTTCAGAAAAGCTTCTTCTACTAGTCTCTTAATTATAATTCTATTCCTTTGTAATTTCTGCTTCTTAGGAAAATAAGCTCTTGGACTCCATTTTCTGACCTTCCTATTTCAAGTTGTCGTAATGTCCACAGACACAGTATGTAGATGGACTGTGATCTAGTTTCTCTTCACTTAAGAGATAATAAATCTGTCTCCCTTAGTTAAACTTTACTGTCCACACTAATAGACACAGCCTTCTTTCACTTCCCTTGTAAGAGTATCTCTCATAAATGTATCTGTCATGAATATGTTTATCATATAGATTTCCTCTGTTTTTCAGAAAATCTAGCCAACAAATTTCAGGGTTTTTCACCTTCCATGGTGAAATGTGTTCTGTGGACATTCTAGCATCTCTTTATATATAACCATCTTATAAGCTGAATTATAAAATTTGCTTTCCCTAAATGACTAATGAACAGAGGACACATCTATCATAGGTGGTTTTTATTTGGTCTTCTCAATGCTTTTAATATGAATCAATAAGATTGTTGGTTGTAAAGATTATCAAAAGAATTCTACATATTTAATGGAATCACTATCAAAATTACAAAGGTTACTTTGGGAACAAATTAAGTTATCCTCATAAACTTTATGCAAAATCTCCAGGAGCCAACTAACAAAACTAGTATTGAAAAGGAACATTGTGTTGAAAGCCTTGTACCTCAAAATTTCAAGGTTAGCCACTAATCTATATGTATTGGCTCATTTTTGTTGCTACAACAGAATAACAGAAATATTAAAACTTGATCAATATAGCTCTTTAACTTACAGTTATAAAGGATCAAAGACATGATGGTAACTTTTGATAAATGCTAAGGGATATGTGATCAATGGTATCAAATATTGGTCATACAAAATTAAAAATCACATTATCGCATAGAGAACAGGGAAATAGTTCAGGAACTGGCCTTAGTCTTATAACATCTCAGTAACAGGCAAACCAACCCAGGAGTCTCAGGAGAACTGTGCTTCTAAGAGCTGTTCCTCCAATGACATACAAACTGCCAGAAGATGACACCACTTAAAGATCTGCCCACATCCTGACACCACCATATTGAGGACCAGGCTTCCAGAACAGTAATGTTTATGTGACATACTCCATTCCAACTCAGAGCACTACAGAAACCGAGTATGTAGTCTGAGCATAAAAAAGTAATGCAATTTAAAAGCCCAGATTTAACCTTTCTCATCTATAGTCAAATAGTTTTTCAATAAGAGTGCCTTGAGGAAGAAGAAATTGATTGGGGAAGAAGAAAGCCTAATGATCAACTTCTAGTAGGAAAAAATAGAGTCCACTACATCTTCTATTCCAAATTAATTCAAAATTACTAGCACAATATTGATGGATTCAATAGTTCCATGTCTTAATAAATGCTCAAGAATACTTAAATAAAGGGTTTTAACATTGAGATATATATACATATATAAATAAATATAGGAATGATATATATATATATATTTAAAACACCATTATTCAAAGTAGCCAAAAGTAGTGACCACAGAGAGATGAACAGATACACACAATGTGATCAAAGCATATGGTGAAACATTCTTCAACTTAAAAGAAGAAAATCCTACCATATGGCACAATACTATTGAACTTTGAGGACATTATGCCTCTGACATATGCTAGTCACAAATGATAAATGCTGTATAAGATTTAGGCAATACCTAAAGTAGTCAAAAATCATTGAAACAGAAAGTACATTAACAATGTCGTTGACAATGACAGGCAGGGGAAGGAATGTAAGCTGCTCAATAAGGGACAACATTTCTGTTTTACAAGGATGAAAAGGCTCTAGAGGTATGCTGCACAAATATAAACTTAATACTTTTAAATGTATACATATGATTCTATGGCAAATTCTAAGATATGTATATTTTACCACAATACATAAAGAAGTTGAATTCATTATTGATGCAAAATAATCAAGAGAGTTAATGTAAAATAACAGTACTGACAGTACTGTATTCACATACAAAGACGTTGTCAGATTGAAATGAATAGCAGCTGCTGTAAAACTTTAAGACAATTCTGAAGCCATTTCTGAACCCTCTCAGTACTTCCCCTCCTCCCCTGGGAACTAAGGACCTAACAGCTACACATGCACGTACTGAGATGTTGGGAACTTTCCATCTCCCTGAATAGGGGCAAGATAACCCTTAGGTGTTGACTCAGTTACTGATGTTTTGACTCAGGCCCTGGGAAAGGGGCAAAGTGACCCTCAGATGTTTCCCCCTTACCTCATCTGATCTGGCAACCACTCTCCAGCCAATAATTGTAATAGCCCTTTTGAATAAGCCAATCATAATAGTTAAAGAACAACCCCCAGACACCCCCCTTCCTTCTGTGGGTTTTCCCTTTAAAAATAGCCTGAACCAACTATTCGGGGTCTTCCTAGCTTCCCGAATGCTGGAAGACCCTGTCATGACAGAATTAATAAAATCCTCATGTTTTTACATCAGCTGTGGTGTGAAGAGTGGTCTCTGGGGGCGTCTCCTTCTTGGTAGTTGGACTCTAGGGTCCAACACTGCCAGGCTTAGCCAAGCATTGGTCAGCATCTACAGCCCTCTCTTCCCCATTGCCACCTGCCTAGACCCCTGAGCCACTAGAGTTTAAGGCTCCTGATGTAGAGAGATGGAAAGAGGAGACAATAACCACATGGAGTCAGCCTCTTTACAGAGAGTTGACAGTAGCTGCTAAGACACTGCAAGGTTTATTTAAACTCAAACTGAGAGCAAGAAGGCCCAGTGTAGGTGATGGAAGAGTCTCTTTATCTGTTATCAAGTTGCCACATCCTGAGGCCAAACATAGGTGGGAATTTTTCAGAATAGTTTTCTTTGTTTTGTGGATAGTGGGAATCCCCAGTGGACTTTGTTTTGTTGCCAAAGTTATTGCCTTTTGAGTAAAAACGGCTGTGAGACTGTGTGCCTGTAACTGATATTTAGAGTATTGTTTGTTTGTTTTTGCAGATTTTAATCCATTTTGTTCTTAACTGAGGATTCGTGGATCCTGTTTTTTTTTTTTTTTTTTCCTCAAATGTTTTCTCCGTTTCCTAGGGATATCTCACAGGTGATCTTTTAAAGAAGTTTTCCAGACACTCAGTTTTAAGAAAAAGACTTAAGCAGATGGAGCATCCCAGCATCTTTTCGTCAAAGACTTCTTTTCAGAAGAACAGAGATCACGGAATGAGTGGCATTTGGCCATGAATGCATCAGTAGTTATGAGATGGTTCACCATAATCTGTGCCCTTTCTTATCTCTCCCAATTGTCTATAAGAGCCATGTCAAATGGCCCCATCCGCCCACTATATTTCCCTGCTTTGCAATGTGGCATTTCTATCAAAGCACATCTTATTTTTTTTTTTTTTTGTAATATGTTACACCAGTCCCTCTGTGCCTGTTCCGTGGTGGGTAAGTCTGAAAATGGGAAGCAGCTGTGTGTAGCTGTGGCTAATAGAGTTTAGGGGAAAGTGTGCAGAATTTTGACCCAAGAGTGAAAGAAAACCACATCGAGAGTCGTGCCAGGGAATATAGACTTTATCCTTTTACCCTGCATTTTAGAGGTTAGAAATATGTCTCCACTGTAATAAAGAAAATCTTTTAAAACCATCTTTAGAATTTTCTTCAATGTTAAAATAATCTGCAATTTTAATCTATGATTATGCTTTTAGCCCAAAAATTGGAGCTATGCTTGCAGCTGGTTAGAATTTATATAAAAGACAGTATACCTCCTTTCCCATTACCAAATACCTGGCTTTTCCAGACACTGCTCTCTGTCCAAGAAAACCACCCATAACCATGCCATTCTGATTGACTCTATGCCATTGACCCTACACGACCCCATAGTACAACAGACCTGCCAATCATACACTAGCCAAAAAGTTAGCATAGCTTTTCTCCCATCACAGAAGACAAGCACAAAAAGCAAGTAGAGCCCAGGAGAGTGTGATGTGATACATTTTCGAGTGTATGTGTGTCCTCTGGTGACCATGTACTGAAGCTTGGTTCTAAGTATGGAAATATCAGGGCAGTGATGGCACCTGTAAGAAGGAAGGGAGGAAAATATATCTATAGACAGTGGAATATTATTAAACTATGAAGAAAATAGAAATCATGAGATTTGCAACTAAATGAATGAAACTGAAAAAAAATACTGAAAATGGTATAATATACTATACCCAGGCCAATAGAGACCAATGCTACTGTTCTCTTTCATAAGTGCTTCCTAGTTTTGAGTCTTTTGCTTTATGTTCATAATTTGGAATACGTGCAAAAGTGAAAAATAGGGGTTAAGAGAAGAAAAATAGGGAATTGAAAGAGGATTGCATTAAAGGAAAGGTATAGTCAAATACAGGTAAAATGGAAGGAGAGAGGGTAAGTAGTTGGGGCAGCAGGGTTCAAGTATGGAGTGAGGTGTGGCAAAATAAGGGACTAGAGCAATGGTTAACCAACATGAAGTATGTATGAACAGTTATATGGAAACCTATGATCATACAACCCAACTGAAAACAGAAGGACTAGCAGAACATGAGGGCTAATGGTTTAATCAGCAATGGGAGGAGGAGGATAGGGTAAAGCAGAGGATGGGAGACAAGTTGACCCTCACAGGTGTATGAAGAAGCCTTTTGAAAGCCCACCAGATTTTTAGGTGATAGAAATACTTTGTAAGTTACTTAAAAATATAATTTTAAAGCAAGTATTTTGAACAGAGGTTCTGTGTACAGGTGCACACTGCTTCTCCAGAAGACACAGATTATTAAAAGAAAATCTCAGTATCAGACATAGTTTAAAAACAGGCTATGAAACATGGGGATAGAGTCCAGTTATCAAACCAATAACCACATTTCCAACTTCCTGATTCTTTTTTAAATTTATGATATATTTGCTTTTGGATATTGCTTAATATATATACTATATTCTAAAATTGTGTTTACTTCCAGCTTTTACTAATTGAGTTAGCATACAAAATAATGTGCTAATTATGGCATTTTATGCACATGTGTCATTATACTTCATTATACCCCCTCATCCCCCACCAACCTCCCTCATTCCCTGTCCTTCCATCTCTCTGGACCTCTTCTTAATGACAGTAGTTCCTAGTTCTGCTTTTATCCCACATGTATGCTAACCTTTCTCTTCTCTTAAGATCTCTTCCATCCCCCTCATGATCAACTTTCTAGTTTCTTGTTTATCTTGCTAAATGGCTTTCAGGTGTATCCATTTTCCTAGAAATGTCATGATGTCACTTTTTTGTGGTAATGATTCCTTTTTCCTCTTCTGGTTTTTGCTCCATTCCAGCCTTGAGAGTCCATATGTCTAACCCTACCATACCTGCATCTTCCTTAATCCTCAGACCTAGTCTGGGTTCCCAAACCCAGTCCTCCAGCCCAGTATAGGGAGCTACATCTGTTATGTCCCCAACCTAGAACTGAACTTGAACCAGGATGTATACCAACCCACCCATCCCCATGATCTTATCTTACTCACATTCAACCTCCAGGCCAGCTTGGCCCACACATGTACCATACCCAGGCTGGTGAATATGTCTGACTTCATCTCACCTGAGCCCTCCTCAGTCCCCAGACTTAGTCCAGGTAAGAATACCATGGTTCTCACTCTGAATGGTGAGTCCAGTTTGGCCCTTCTCAATCTCCAGGTTTGGGGCAGATGACATATATAGTGTACTACCCTGTTGGAGCCACAACAGTCACACAGGCAATGAAAGATGTCTACATGTCCAGGGCTCAACTCACACAGAAAGAAAGAAAGAAAGAAAGAAAGAAAGAAAGAAAGAAAGAAAGAAAGAAAGAAAGAAAGAAAGAAAGACAGACCAAGACACTACATCCCCCACAAAATGTACAGAAAGATTCTTCTATGAGAATTACCTAGATGAATTTCCAGATACAGAACTTAAAAAAATCAATCATAAACTTCATAAAAGAATTTAAAGACATAAACAAAAAGCTCAATGAACTTGAAGAGAATAAACTCAAAAAGAATAAACACCTGAGTGGTACCCAAGAACCATAAACATAAAAGTGATATAAATGACCAAGACAATTAATATTTGAAAACTAAATTCAATAAAAAAATAGAAATGCTTAAGAGAAATCAAGTTGAATGAGGATTGAATTTTTTATTATTATTATTTTATTACTTTAAAAAATACCAATCCAAATTCCCACTCCCTCCCCTCTTCCCACCCCCTCCACACACCCTCCCACCCATTCCCCCTCCAATCCTAAAAGAGGACAAAACACCCTGCCCTGTGGCAAGTCCAAGGCTCTCCCTACTATATCTAGGTTGAGCAAGGTACACATCCAAAGAGAATAGGATCTCAAAAAGTCAGTACATGCAGTAGAGACAAATCCCAGTGCCACTGTCAGTGGCCCCTCAGTCTGCCCCAACTGTCAACCACATACAGAGGGACTACTTTGATCCCATGATCAATCACTCCCAGTCCAGTTGGAGTTAGTGAGCTCCCATTAGTTCAGGCAAACTGTCTCAGTGGGTGAGCCCCTCATGGTCTTGACCACCTTGCTCATATTCTCACTCCGTCCACTCTTCAACTGGACTTTGGGAGCTCAGTCCAGTGCTCTGATGGTTCTCTGCCTCTGTTTCCATCTGTTGTTGAACAAATGTTCTATGGTGATATTTAAGATAATCATCAGTCTGACTACAGGGCAAGGCAAGTTCAGGCACCCTCTCCTCTATTGCTTAGGGTCTTAGCTGGGGTCATCCTTGTGGATTCCTGGGAATTTTTCTAGAGCCAGGTTTCTTGCTAACCCCATAATGGCTCCCTCAATCAAGATATCTCTTTCCTTGCTCTCATATCTGTCCTTCCTCCATGTCAACTATCCCATTCCCTCAAGTTCTCCTCAACCCTCCCCTTCTTCCTTTCCTTCTACCCCCTGCCCTAAAACTCATTAATCCAGTTAGAGAACACAGGGAACAGCCTTATAAGTAGAATGGATCAAAAAGAAGATAGAATGTCAAGACCCAAAGATAAAATAGAGGAGTTAGATCACACAAACAAAGAATATGAAGCTGAAAAATAAAAAGGAGAAGAAAGAAAGGAAAACTATGGGAAAGGAACATGCAGAAACTTTGGGACACCATGAAGAGGCCAAATATTCTAATTACAGCATAGATAAAGGAGAAAAATCCCAGGTTCTATGAAGCTGATGCCAAGCAACCTGAAGAAAAACAGAAGTAACTTCTGAAAAACATGCTAGCTGCAATGCAGAGAGTCATGCTCTCAGACTTCACAGTTGCAGAGAACTGGACAGCAGTGGAGAGAAATCCTCATTGTCACTGTAAAGGACCTGGAGCCTAGCATCTGGGCCCCACCTTGAGAGGGAATCTTTGGTTAAGAATTGATCATCTCATCACAAACATATATGTGACCAATTTCTTCTTCTTGTGTTACCAGTCCTTGTCTCTATGTTTTTGATATCTTTTAAAAGCTATTTTTTGTATCTTTGAGATTATAATATAACTTCTTCTTCCCTTTCCTCTCTCCAACCACCCCCCATAAATCCTTCTTTAATCTTTCAAATTCATGGCCCTTTTTGTCACGAATTGGTCTTAAGTACGTGTGTGTGTGTGTGTGTGTGTGTGTGTGTGTATTCCTAAATACACATATAAATACGACCTTCTCAGACTGTATAATGGCATATATATTTTTTTTTCAGGACTTTCCATTTCATTTGTGGATTACTGAAGCTATTTCCTTCTTTCTGTCTTTGCAATAGTTGGGTTCCTGAAGCCCAAGTAAATGCAGAATGGAAAACAAAACCTTCATGTGTGTTCAGAAACATGCATGCACTTACATACATATATCATATACAAAGAATAATAACACTTAACAAAATAAATTTAAAAAATAATAAAAATAAGGAAGCCCACATGTGATTATGACATAGGACTGTTTTCATCGCTTACTTGTCCTTTTATTTATTGAATCACCCATGGCTATTTTTTCCTGGAGATGTACAAAGCAAATTTATCTGTATTTTAAGAGTCAGCACCATCTGAATCTATACAGAGAATGAAGTATCATTAGAAAATGTAAGAAATTATTGGCAATCATGATTCATGACCCTGTGAGCTTTCACATAATGTCTATAGGGGGAAATCTAGTAGGAAACAATCATGGCAGACAATACCAGGTCCTGGGTGCTCAGAAGAGATTCTCTGTAATGACTGTTAGAATGGCCACAAAGCAGGACCCCAAAATGGCAAGGTTACTGACAATATTCTAAGATGATGACCTGAACTTGAACTAGGCCTAATTCTTACTGGGTAAACAAAAGAACTCTTACATGGTAAATAGAAACCTAAACTTAAAATTCTTGAAAATCCAGCCAGGTCAGTTTCTGTTTGTTAGGAGAGTTGCTGCTTCCCTTCTCTGTATCCAACAACTCCCTTCAGTGAAGTGCATCTGGTTCCCCATTAACCCTAACAGCCTGCATCAGCTCAAAGTACCAACACTAACTGTCAAGGTGATCTGGTCTGCACAGCATCTCTGGCTGCCACCTGCCCCAATAAAGTAACAAGGCTCTGCCCACTGAGTTCTCTACTCTCTGAGACAGCATGGCAATTTGTCCCCCGGCAAACTGCCTTTTCTACCAGTGAAGTGGTCTAGTGTGGTGCTTTCATTGTGCCTCACAGTGATGAAGTCTTATTGTTCTTGTTTTAAATTTTCAGAAAAAAATTAGAACACTAGTTTCCCAGGGCCTGTCAATAAGGACTTCTCAAGAGAACATGAACCTGGTAGAATACCAGGTCATTCACACTGAGGGCCCTTGAGAGCCTGTTAGAAATGCAGACTCTCTGGTGCCGAGGCAAGACTTCTGAACCCACATCTCCCTCTCTAGAAAGTTCCCCAGATAGTGTGTAAGAGTACATATACATTAGAGATGCAAGCATATTCTCATTTCTAACAAGGTCCCCAAATGATACTGACACTGCTGGCACAATGACACCTTTGTGTAGCTAGAGTTTATGTCAAAGGGACCCCAAACTGATTCAGGTGCCTATTTCCAATTACATCCTGCAATGGATTCACATGGCAGTACCATGTCAGCTCACTGTGATCTCAAGGAACACTTCTTCCCATAAATGTAACATGATATGGAAGGGTATGGAACATTGTCTTTGGCAACAAACAGAGGTTTGAATTCCTAAGTGAAGAGGCTGGAACAGTTGGGATATCAAACTGTCTTTGACCTTTCCCTTGTATAGAGTCTGCTCCTGCATATGTGGCTCAAGTTCCTAAATTCTGTTCTGTAATTTTCATAGGGAGGTTGTCGCTTCCTGTGCCAAAATCCATTGCTGTCACTAGATTGGCTAACGTCTTCAGTACCCATCACTCTAGAAGGAATTCAGGGAGAATACACCTTACTAAAGAAATGAGCAACATATTTTCAATTTGCCTTTGAAGATTATAAGCTGTTCTTATGCAGCCAACTTCTACCTAGAAAATGCCTTTGCCTGGTTGGTCTGTCCTATGGTCACATTTCTCCATGTCAATTTGGGCTGCAAGCCAGAAAAAGCAGCACCAGGGTGAGTCTTGTGCAGACTGAGCTCTTCCCACACAGATTCTTCAGGAAAGGGACATGTGTCGACGAATTATTAAGTCTGCACAAATCAATAACCAAGCCAGCTCAATAGAAACAGGTATTTTTTAATGAAAGGAAAAGGGAACTCACTCTACAAAGTCGCGATCCAATCCCTCTGGCGGACACCGCATGGAGAGAGCGCGTACCTGTGTTGTCCCGATTTTTTACCTAGGGTCCCAGTAGCCACACCCCAACTTGATGTGATTGGCTAGTGGCTCTTCCCCCATCATCTTCCCTTTCTGTCTAAACAGGATTAATCCAAACCCAACATAGCTATATATAATTGGAACAGACACCAAGTGCAAAATTAAAAACAATAAACAATATTAAGCAAGGAATGCATAACAGACGTTTTAATAAACATTCTATTTTAAGGAGTCTAAGTATTACATTGAAATTAAGTTGGCTAAACTGTGAGGAAGGTAACTATCATTATTTAATCTTCAACTCCATCAGAGATCTGAGAAGGGAAACAATATTACTTGAGTGGACAGGAAGTGTAATCGGGAAACTTCCACAATGTGCAACAAATGACAGAGACAACCGACTACCTGGGCAGTCACCCAAAGTCTCATTTTGCAAATGTTGAAGCGACCAACCTTGGCTAAGGCCTAACGTAACTGACATACCATTTTTAAGAGCAAGAAACTTTTCAAAACTATCTTACCCTGTCTTGGCAGGATATGACAGTTTTGTTTTATCCATTTACGGATACTCAGTATCTCTGTCAGTGGTTAAGGTATGGGCATTTCCTTGCCCAGAGGCCAGTTCTAC
>PVIU01024000.1:0-26309 GCA_004026605.1 Ondatra zibethicus | reverse complement strand
GATGCACATAGCTCCTGCTACACTGGTGACTGCGCTATGGTTTGATGCACATAGCTCCCACTACACTGGTGACTGCGCTATGGTTTGATGCACATAGCTCCCACTACACTGGTGACTGCGCTATGGTTTGATGCACATAGCTCCCACTACACTGGTGACTGCGCTATGGTTTGATGCACATAGCTCCTGCTACACTGGTGACTGCACTATGGTTTGATGCACATAGCTCCTGCTACACTGGTGACTGCACTATGGTTTGATGCACATAGCTCCTGCTACACTGGTGACTGCACTATGGTTTGATGCACATAGCTCCTGCTACACTGGTGACTGCACTATGGTTTGCTGCACATAGCTCCCACTACACTGGTGATCACGCTATGGTTTGCTGCACATAGCTCCCGCTACACTGGTGACTGCGCTATGGCTTGATGGTCCAGATCCTGACATTTTTTTTCCACATAAAAATTAGTAGTCATTCTTTATCTTAATTGGCTGAAATGGCTAAATCAGAGTGATCCTCTGCTGCCAGCAGATTTAGATCGATGAGTCCAAATGTGCTATTCGTGAAAGGACAATGGCATCCCCGGTGCAGGTGACACTGGGGTTCTCTCTTGTGTGACCCAAGTGATGGCACTCTGAATGGTTCTGAGAAAACAACACACTGGACATTGGAAGCCATGGTGATCAGCCAGACAATGAAATCTCACAGTCACTGATACAGTCAGTGATTCCAAGCTGAAGGCTGCCTAGGAAATGCTTCATCCCTCCCTACTGGCCTCCTGGAAGTCCCATGGGACTGGAAACAGCTCTGCAAGCATGTTTGAGCATGATCCCTGGAATTTATGTAAAAGGTTGGGCGTGGTGGCCTGTGCTTGTAACCCCAGTGCTGTGGAGGCAGAGACAGGAGCATCCCTGGGGCTTGCTGGCCATCCATTCTAGCCAATCAGCAAGATCCATGATAATGAAGAAACACTGCCTTAAAACAAGGTGACTGACACTGAGGAATGACACCCGAGGCTGGCCTCTGGCCTACACATATGTGTGCACCCAACACACACACACACACACACACACACACACACACACACACACACACACACACAGAGAGAGAGAGACACAAAGAGAGACAAAGAGACAGAGAGAGCGCACACACATATATTAACTTTTACATAAGAAGTTGCCTAGACATCCTTAAAGCTACCTTAGGGAAGAGCCTGCAAACTCCACCCTCATCTCAGGGTGACATCATTCTGGACTGATTTTTAGGCTGCCATTTTGTTCATATATCACTGCTGTTCATTTGCTGCACACCCATGTTGCTATTTGGTGACTTTGAAATGTCAATTATCTATCACGCCAGTAAGCATAAAACCTCGAAGAGGCTTTTGCTTTTCTTTTCTTTTTAGAAGTGAGAGAGAGAGAGAGAGAGAGAGAGAGGAGCCCCAACAGTTCAGAATCCAGCAACAGTGATAACATGTTACATTGGAAGAGGAGTAAAAACAAAAACGATACACCAGACCTGGTGTATACCAGTCCAAGGGCTGAGCCACCAGACCAAGCCACCGAAGATGGATCTGACTTACAGGATGTGCTGTGTCTTTACCACCACCGAGGGGCGAAAGCCAGGGGCAGAAGCATCAGGTGACAAAGACGGAATAAAAGGTGGAACAAGGGCTCGAGAATCACCATTTGCTGGGGTGGGTCCAGAGGTGGGTCGTGTCTGAGGGCCTTAAGGAGTGGGTGGGAATGTGATCTGCGAGCCGTGGGCGCAGGAAACAGCTTGAGCCTCTTAGAGCCAACACAAGAGAGCTCCCTTTTCTGCCTCAAGTTTTACTTCTGACCTTGTGGTCTTGACATTGATGGAGCTGCTCTCGGCTGGGGAAACAGATGCCAAACAGCCAGTCAGTCTAGCCGCAGGGAGCAAGACTGATACTCCACTGTATAGTCTACGTGGTGAAACCCATGTGCTCACTTCAGATACACAGTAAGTACAAATTTTTAGAAGATACATTTCCCCTTATGCAGATCACTATTAGCCATGCTATTTGATGACAATTATTTACAGACATTAGACATCAAAATATTTCTTTCTTCATCTTTTTTTTCTACTCTGTATTTTTTCATACTATTCTTTTAAAGTAGGTATAGAAAGCAAACAGCATATTAAAAAGAGAAACAAATGAATTACCTTGATATTTTTGATTGCATCTAGAGTCATTCATTCTACCCATATTTTCAGGTAACAGTCACGAATGCAGGAAGTTCCCTATCTTTGCCATATTTATGCAGATGTGAAATAAACAAGTTAAGAAACAAAATGTCAAAGGCTGATGTGCAGAAACAAATCTTGGCTTTTTGACTTGGTATTTATTTTCTTCTTTGAGTAAAAATCACACCATTGCCGTCATCATGTACCTTCCAAGAGTGTGTAAAACGCCCACATTACAGTGACTGTGTTCATCTCAGTTATCAGAACAATGTTGATAGATTGCTACATATCTGCAAAAGCAAGGGCTTCATGAATGACTGCTGTCTTGACACTTGTTTGCCACGCTGTGTTTTGGTGCCCAGTGCCCTGGTTCTTCCTCCAGCCCAGGCTTAGACACTGGCAATTGCCTTCCTCAGCTGGCCTCAGGCCATCGCACCACAGGAGCTGCCAGCCACCTGAGGTCACAGCAGTGTCTGAGGCCTGCCTGTCATAACAGGTGCACTACTGGAGCCATCTGGCTGCTGGGACCTGTGAGAAGTGCAAGGACGGATAGACCAGGCCCCACACGAGATCGTTTGCCTTTGTTTGTTGGCCTGGAATTTCGTAAATGTGCTAGTGAAGTCATGCTGATAGTGATCCTCGAATCCTTGCACCAGCTTTCGCTATGGGGTCTCCAGTCGTAGCAAATATTTTTTCAGTTGTCTTTTCAGTACAGACAGCTGTTGAGTTCTGCTACCCTCACAACCTTGTTCTGCTGCTTGGTTATCATTTTGGCTTAACCCGGGGCCATTATTCTTCACCCTCTGGGACTGTTACTGCTCAGTGAGCCCATGCCACTTCTGAACAGTCAACTGATGACGATGGCTGACGCAAGCATGCAGTAGAATGTGTCCATGGGTTTAAAAACACACAAGGGAAGGATTATCACACAACAGCTGAAGTATTGAGGGGAGGCAGTTGTGCCAGGGGTGGGCATGTGAGCTATGCTCTCTGAATTTTCCTTGTTGGATACACTGACTTTGGGTTTTGTAAATAATTGTTTGTTGGGGGGGGAGGGCCTTGGACTTCCCACAGGGCAGGGTACCCTGCCCTCTCTTAAGGATGGAAGGGGAGGGAGGAGGGTTAGTGGGGGAGTGAGAGGGGAATGGGAGAAGGGGAGGAAGTGTCAATTTTTGAATGGAAAAATAAAAAATTAAAAAAAATAATTGTTATGGAGACAGGGTCTTACTCCGTAGCCTTGGCTAGACTAGAATTTAGTAGGTAGCCCAGGCTTGTCCAGAATTTTCAGCAATCCTCTTGCCTTAGCCTCTCAATTCTGGAATTATAAGTGGAAGCCCCCACACATGGCACTAGGAAAGTTCTATAAATTATGAAAATCAGAATAAAAAAGTGAACTAGAGAAATAGAAAGAATTAAACTTTTGCATTGAATTAATTGAAAGCAGCTCTCCGCTAATGTCTCTGGTGGGAGGCCACCCTGGGGTGGGAAAAGTACTATAGGAAAAAAATCTCACCCTGTCAACAGCAATTCTGCTTTAAGCAACAGCACTACTGCTGTTCTGGGTGTCTGTCAGTCTGTCCAGCAACTCAGGAGAGCTGTCACTGTTGTTAGGGATGGAGACATATCCTAGAAAAGACTGATGACCCCAGGAATACGCATAACCTACATTCTCCTTGTTAGTGTCAGGGTGAGACTCTCAGGAGCCTTTTGTTTAAGAACTGTATGGGTCTATGTAGGTTTCAGTAACCTTGTCATAAGCCGGTGGCTCCTAACAATGAAGGACTGTTTTTATAATTCTGAAGACGTAAGTCTGAGATCAAGGTGACACTAGACACCAGAAGTGTCTGACCAGAGCCCACTTCCTGCTCTCTATGGTCCTCACATACAGGAGGAAGAGAGAGGCTCTCTGAGGACTCTGCCTTGGAATTAAGCATCTCCTAAGGGCTCATATTGATACTGCTAGGAAGATGTCCAGGTTTCAGAATACAAATTCAGGGAAACAGATATTCAAATCATGGCAAGAAATCCCCGCCCCCGATCATGTATCCAAGCAGCTGAGGATGGCTTTGAATTTCTGATCTTTATGCTTGCACCTCCCAAGTGTTGAGAGTATGCAGAGATATGTCACCACACCCAGAGTGTTCTGTCAAGCTGAAGATGGAACCCAGGGCTTCATGCATGAGAGACAAGCACTCTACCAGTTAATTCCACATCCAGATCCAGAGGATTCTTAAACAGCGGATTTCAAGTCTGGGATGAGAATATCAAGGATGAACCTGGAACATCATGTCGTATGAGAAAACAAGGAGGCTCTCAAAAACCCAAGGAAGTGACAAAAGGATGCAGAGTCAACACAAAGGTTAAACCTTTGGGTAGAAATAACACAAAGGAAAGTCAGAGATGGACGCTCTCAAAGAAGGCTGCCCAGACCATCCACGGCAGCGCCCACTGGTAACGCTAAAGGATTCGATAAGATCTCCAGGATTTGGGTCAAGGCATTGAACAGTCAATCAAGACTGGCCACAATGACAATGAGGCTGATGCTGAGCGGCATGTATTAGGAGGCTCAACACCTAGAATCTCCATAATGTAGTGTAGGAATCTGGGGGAGACAGTGTTTATAGTGTCTGTCCAAGCAGGGTCACTCCAACAATGTGCTCAAGTCCTGGGCACCCTGCCCCAGTTCCTAGGAGCTGCCTGGAGCTGCACAGAAGCGGTGGTCAGACTTCCAACTATTCTCCAGACGCCCCTCTCCCAGACCTCGGTCAGGTGCCGAAGCTGTGCAAACAGAACTCATCCTTTGGGATGCTAAGCTCCTGCTCCCCCACTTTCCCTCACTCCCTATAGCTTTAGATCCACGGCAAGCTGTCCGCTCTGGGACTCGGTGCTACTCGGGCACTCAAGGGGAAAGATACATTTCAGGGCGAAGGGTGGTGAGGCAGGGACAGGTGAAGATACATAAAGGGACGTGCCGGAAACATCTACAGGACTTCATAGGCACCCATGCCAGGGGACTTTGCTGCCCTCCTGGTGGCACTGGCAGTGGCGAGAGGTCTGGATCCTGGAGGAGAGAGCTGTGTGGCCTGAAAAGACTCTTATAAGATTTCACTTCCCTATCTACTTGTCTTGGTTGCTTTTCTATTGTTGTGTGAAACACCGTGACCAAGGCAACTTATAAAGTGTTTAATTTGGCTTACCGGTTCAGAGGGTTAGAGTTCATGATGTTGGAGCAGAGGAATAGCTAAAAGCTCACATGTTCACACCTTTGCACAACCACAAGGTGGCGGGGTGGGGTGGGGGATAGGCAGGCAGACAGACAGACACTGGGAATGGCACATGAATAATTCGGAACCCAAAAGCCCATTCCCAGTCACACACCACATCCAGTGAGCCCACATTTCCCAATCCTTCCCAGTTCTTACTCAAGCCCCCTTACTACCCATCTCACGTGGCTGGGGAGGGACAGAGGAGGCAAATGATGGCCATGCATATCTATTGGCTCCTTCACCAACACTTACTCATCAGACAGGTCAAAAGACACGTGTGAAGCAGTATATTCCTCCTGGTGTTTTCGGTCTTGCTCCCCAGCCTACATTTGAACAGGCCACCTGCTTGGTCCACCTTCTCAGACCATGGAAGGAGGCTGAGACTCCTATTGTGTTGATGCCCAGTTTCCCACACACCGCTGGAAGGCATGAAACCGAACACCACACTTGCACGATGGTACTCAGTTTGCAAGCTGGATGTAAGTGCCACGTGAGTCCAGTGCTGCTGTCGTGGACCCCGCTGTACTTATTCCAGGCTGGGGAAGCTCAACATCTATGCAGTGGGCCTCACCCTGGGCCTGACCTGGAATTAAGACAGCAGATGACTTGAAGGCCAGTGAATGAAGTCTAAGCAATAACCTTTCTGACCAGATGCCCAATTCAAGCATTGTAAAAAGCAGTTCTGTCTGCTCACAATATTCATGGACTATGGGTTAATTCTGTGGTGATGACTATGATGTACATGGGGCCCGGAGACTTTCTGTCCAACGCTTGTTTTCAGTGATGTATCGTTCCTCTGAGCACAGAGGGAGCAGGCTAAATTTAATTCCTTGAATATGTGCAGCATCATTAGATCCACTTAAAAATTCTAGGGCAAATGAGAAAAAGATTATACAGGTATCTAATGAGGCGGCTGTTTATGACAAATAGAATTCTGCTACTCTAGAAAGAGAACCTTTAAGATAAAATGCTCATCTTGGGAAAGGAAGGAAGGAGGAATCTAGGTTAATAAGGATCAGAGGCGTCGGGGCTGAGCGAGGAACAGTATATGTTTTCTTACAAGTGCCGGTGTGAGAGCGTCATTCCTAGAGGGCCTTGTCCTACTTCAGAGGAGTTGGAGGGTAGTTAATGTTTATATCACTTCTGCCATCTTTTAAACATGTTTTCAAGAATGGCATCAACCCTTTTACGGTCATTACAAAATAAGACGATAGTAAGGGAAAAAAGGAATTAGTAATTCTACCACCCAGAAGTCGTCACACTAACAAATTTTGTGAACGATCTCCTGACAACTCACACACACACACACACAATTTTAAACCTTTGGCTTTTGCTTGCTATGTATCCTTTATGTTATTTTTCCACTGAACAACATACACAGACTTTTTTCATATCAAACAGCATAGATATGCCACCCTTCTTAACGGCTGACACCTCTCCCATCCTATGGCAATATTTATTAACCAAACTCCTATGATATCTAGGCCAGTGAGTCACCTGTATATGTGGTTATATATGGTTCTACAGCTCAGATAGTCTAAGCAGGGTACAGTCCCCCAAAGTGTGACATCCATCACTAGAGTAGCAGTGTGTGTGTTGAAGTTCTGACAACCTTAGGTGACAGTTATTCTTAATTAGCAGGTTGATGAGGTAATCATCCTTCTGGGTACATTTCTGAGGCTGCATATAGAGAGGTTTTGTTAGTCTTGAAATTCACCAGAAAAACAAGTTCTACCATTCTGGCTGAATTTAAAGCAAGCTTTTATTAAAATTTTAAATATTAACCAAAATGGAATTTGATCAGGATCACCACCTGGAAATTTTACAGGTAAGTGGCCCTGACACAAGTTTTGATGGAGCTTATATGGGCAAAACCCATAGGCCACTGTACTTTCCCATGAGGCTTTGCTGCTATTTTCCAAGATCTACAACTCCCAGAATCCCAGGAAGTTACCTGGTCCAGGGGCAGGTGGGGCTTTCGGGTCAACTTCGGGTATAACAGCTTAGCTGAGGTGGGTAGACTCACCCTGGATGTGGCTGACACCGTTCCATGGGGTGGCCTTCTGGACTGAGTAGAAAGGAGCCAGCGAGCTGAGCATCAGCATGCGTCTCCTTTGTCACCGTGGAGACGACACGATGGGCTGTCTCGTTCCTGCCGCCGGGCTTTCCCCATCATTAGAAACTTCACTCTCAAGCTTCACGTCCAGAACCTCTTTTCCCCTTAACCTGCCTTCCGTTGAGTATTTTGACACAGCAATGGGAAGAGAAGCTAACATACCCTGCTAAAACACGTCAGCCCTCCTGGAGCAGTGAGTCAGGGCCCCTACCTTCCCTGACACCAGAGGCTGTGGCTTCCCTGCCCCGCCCCAGCTGTGTCCAGATTCACCTCTTCTTTCCTAAGGAGAAGCTTGGCTCTACTCCATGCTAAGAGAATTGAGGACAGTTTTGTATTTCACCCTGATCACGTCAAATTAGGACAGGTGGCAACCCTGCAGGCAACGTAATTATGAAAACTGCCTGTGCTCAATACAGCCTGTGTTTCTGGCTTCCCAGGTGCACAGGACACCTGAGCTCAACTTTTCTACTCTTAGCTGGTGACTCTCAAGACAGTCGCCCATGCGCTCTGGATGTGTTGATTCTGGGAAATCAGAGACTAAACGTAGTGTAAGAAGCATGAGAATCTACTCATCCAGACTTGCTAATTTAATAGTTATTCTTCCATTTCAATCCTTAAATGACAAGTTAGAAAAGCAAACCCAATGGTTGGGCTGTTCTTAAAAAAAAAGAAAACGATCTTTTTGCATATGCGAATTATACTTTGCCACCCAAGATAAAAAGGACATAATGTTTAGAACTCATGGTTTATTAGAAGCAGCTCTCTTGCACAGTAGAGAATGTGCGGAGTGTCTGTTGAAGTGGAGATTTGAGGTGAACTGAAGCTGTGCACATATAGCTACAGTTCTGTCCCGGACTTTGGGGATCCACACCCAGACTCATTTAGGATCTGTCTCTCCAGTGGAGTGGACATCCTGAGTGACCCAACAGCAAGCACTACAGCAACAATGCGCCCAGCGACATCAGGGTGGCTCTCCTTGAAGTGACTTTCCCGCACATCAAAATCACACTATCACTCTACGGAAATGGATTAAGCGACAAACCACACAAGCCCTGCTGCTGACAGCAGTGCCACTGTATCCAGAGTGCGTGGCTTCAGACCCCTCAGGGAATACGTCCGTTGGAAGACCAGTTTATTGTAGAATTGACCCCAGCAGAACAATGGAGGTTCCCATTCCACTCCTTCCTAATGCCGTGTAGCTCCAGCTGCTCTTGGGTGATGGCAGCCCTCTTTCCCCACTCCTGGCATCGCAGGGCTGAGCCACTGCAGTGGACACATCAACATTTGAAATGCGAAGGGAAAAGAAGGGAGGAGGAGGAGGAAGGGAGAAAAGTGCCTTCTCCATGGTCCACTAGAGGACTCAACCTTACAGGTTCTCTTTCATGCTCCATGGAGGATTCGTGCTCCTGAATCCCAAGCCACAGTGACCAACTGCAGCAGAATGATCCCATGGCTGCTGTTGTGCACACTGGCACATCACACTTATGACATCAGCTCCCCCCTCTTTTAAAGGTTATAACGTGAGGGCTGTAGATGGGGCCACTGGGCTGGTTGTCACCTCCCTTAGCAATACTCAAAGGCCTTCCTTTTCCTGGCTGTTCTGTACTTGCATTCCTTTCTGGGGGATGTTCAGGCAGGAGCCTCTACGTGTTAGTTTTAAGCACTAAATTGTCTTTCTTACTGTGGGTTGGCACACAAGTCCCGTTAGATGCTCACTGACAGCTCAGGGAGAACAGACTGCTGTAGGTGACATACATCCTACATAAGACTCTCTTGATGTGTTGGATTCGTAGACATAGTGTTAGGCCCCTTGCACTTGAGAAAAGAGGCAGGATTGTGGCTCAGCAGTGCACCACAGTTTTACCACCTTATGTAAACAAGAGCAGTATTGTTTTTTTTTTGAATCTTGATTGTTCAAGTATTCCTCCATTATTTTATCTCCCTTTGCATTGAGGCACAGGATTTCTGAGAAAAGCCAGTGATGTCATTTATACCCAGAGAAGAAAAAGAATTTTAATACTAATGATTATTTTTCTACTCAAGTGTTCTTCTTAATGTTATTTTTGGATCAGACCCTGGGATTAAAATTTTATGTTGTACTTTGAGAACTCCCAAGGTCAGACTTCAGTCCATGAGCTTCTTGAAGACGCAGGAGCAGCTGTCACCAAGGACTGGCATTAACAGATTGTAAGGCCTCAGTGGAGACCACTGCTAGCATCTAATGCCCTGGTTCATCAGATACCATTTTTAACCTTGCCTGAGCATTAGAGTATCCTGGAGCATAATTTTTATTTGAAGGCATCTTTTCATTGGAGAAGTGGGGGAAAGCACATCTTTTTATTTCTGAAATTATCTCTCGAAACAGACACATAATGACACTTAAAGTCACCCTTATGACATCTCTTGTACAGTTTTTAAACTACATATTAGTGGAAACTTAGGGACCAGCCTGCTGTCCAGTCTTGCTGCCTCTGCACGAGCACTGGCTGCTAGACATCAGCCTTAAAAGAACCATTTCCTCACTAGGCTATGCAGCTGAGAAGATGCACCTCTGCCTGTCTTCATCTAAATTTCACAAGAGTGGCGTTTATGGAGTTATAAGTCTAGTCAGAATAATGCCTTTAAGTGTTAGCCTATTTTGTGGTGTGTAAGCATCATTGATTTGTTAATCTGGAGTGGTTTTATAAACCGATTTGGATTAGTGGTTTTTTGATAGCAGGAGCTGTGTTAAGGCCCTTGAATGTTGCTAACTGTGGTGGCTACTGCAGTAAAAACCAACCCCTTCACCCCACCTTCTCACACCACAGCCTCTGGAAGGGGGTGGTGCATTTCACTAACTGTAGCCTGTAGGTATGTATAGTAGGCCAGCCATAGGGATCCTTCTGCAGGAGTTGGTCATTCAGGACTCTGGAAACCAATGGTCCATAGAGTGTAGAAATGGCTTTACAAGGATAAGCCCTTCAGTGGGCCATGTCCCACGTCCTTAAGACAGGCAAGCTGGAGTCATTCTCTGGGGGCTTTTGTTTGCATGAGATGCAACAGGGGTAAATTCAGATTTGACTTAATGGATTTCATTCTTCTGGTTTAAAGACAATGAATCATAAGATCACCTTCTCTCTCCAATCATCGCACATCCAGCACAAGCCTAAACCACACATACATACACCATCACGCACTTAGCACAAGTATATACCTCACATACATACACTATCACACACCTAGCACAAGCCTACACCACACATACATACACCATCACACACCTAGCACAAGCCTACACCACACATACATATACCATCACACACCTAGCACAAGCCTACGCCACACATACATACACTATCACACACCTAGCACAAGCCTATGCCACACATACATACACCATCACACACCTAGCACAAGCCTATGCCACACATACATACACCATCACACACCTAGCACAAGCCTACGCCACACATACATACACTATCACACACCTAGCACAAGCCTATGCCACACATACATACACCATCACATACCTAGCACAAGCCTATGCCACACATACATACACCATCACATACCTAGCACAAGCCTACGCCACACATACATACACAATTATGCACCTAGCAAAGCCTACACCACACATACACCATCACGTACCTAGCACAAGCATACACCACACATACATACACCATCATGCACCTAGCACAAGCCTACACCACACATACATACACCATCACACACCTAGCACAAGTATATGCCACACATACATACACCATCACATACCTAGCAAAGCCTACACCACACATACATACAACATCACACACCTAGCAAAGCCATGCGATTTCAACAGAAATGATGTATGCCTATCTATTGGGAGATGCACAGAAGGGAAATTTGGTTCAGCGAAAATAGCCGCAGGAAAAAGAGAATGGAAAGAGAGTTGTGCCCTTAGGGGCTTTGTTTTGTTTTAAAAGCAGAGTTTTCATTAATAAAATCATCTTGGAGCTTGTGGGTATCCGTGAGACATGATAGCGCCAAGGGCTCGCAGGCCTCAATAACGGCTGGGAACTACGAGACAGAATAAAGTCGAAGAGAAAATGTTCATGTTGCTGAGTCAGGCAGAGATCTCCTAGAAACCAAAAGCAGGATCCAGGGAAGACCTCACAGAGTAAGAACCTCTCCTCTTGGAAAGATGCCCCAAGAGGCCGAGAGACAGACCACAGGCTGTGAGGAAGCACCTGAAAGCCAGGCATCTCATGAAGGACTTCTCTCAGTAGGTGTCAGTACCGTCCTCACTATATTCTAATGAAAATATTAAATCATTTCCCCTTTCTCTTTTTTTCTCCCCAACGGTTCCTGTGTCCCCTCCCTCAGAATCTTTCCGTGGCCCCCATCCACTCTCCCTCTATAGTCTGCTGAGTCTGCTTTGGTGGTTTGTGTATATGCTAGGACTTACTGCATTGTATTGGATAACTCTTAGCAGTCATTAGCTGCCTGTGAAGCACAATAAATAAAATCTCAGAGAGAGAAATGGGGGTTCAACCTGAAGATCAGAAAAGCAAAGCAGCCTGCCACTGACTCTTACTTCGACCTCAGTCAGAGATGATGATCCTGCCTCCAGGAATCTCAGAATGAGACTAAGGTCACGGTAAGAGCTAGTGGCTGGCAGAGCCAGCAGCTGGCTGCTGTGCTTTGCTGACCACTAGTGCTCCCAGCTCCTATCCAGCCTGGCTTAGCTTCTTCTCCTGCCACGTCCATCCTTGCTGCTACTACTTGCATGCAGTCCCTTGTACAAGGGTGGGGACCTTTGGGATTTTTCCTCTTTCCGAGTCGGAACGCCTGTTGATATTATCATTGTTCAGTTCCTGTTTAGTTTCCATTAAGGCCTTCCAATCTTTTCGGGCCAGTTTAGGTGAGAACTGGTCCCAAGTCTTCAAGAGGCACATGGCACTGAAGTCTGCTCTTGGGATTTCTCACTCAAAGTTCCACATAAACGCTAAACCCGGGGCCTGATCCATAAATAACAAATAGACATTAAGAAGAACATGTAAGCAGAGAAATATGTGAGCAGAGAAATAATCATTATTAGTATTAAAATTCCTTTTCTTCTCTGGGTATAAGTGGTGCGTCTCTGGGTATTCTCAGAAATCCTCTGCCTCAATGCAAAGGGAGATGAAATAACAGAGGAATCCTTGCACAATCAAGATTCAAAAAAATTGCTCTTGTTTACATAGGGGTAAAATGGGGATAAAAATGAAAGTGAAGTGGTGGCCTGGGCCTTGAGCCCCAGTGAGTATAACCTATGCTGCTGTGCCCTGTGGGGGTCAGTGGGGTTCTGAGTTTTCTCGTGATCTGAACGAAGAATGCCAGAATGGCTGTGCAATCAAATCACGGTGGTTCTGGAGAAACCCAGCCTTCTCTCTGCACAAGCCTATATCTAGCAAGTAATAATAACATGGAAGATTGAGTTCCAGATGAGCTTGTAGATAAATTCACATTTTAGGTGAATTATGAATACAAACATTTTATATACTTTCGTTTACCTGCAATTCAGAAGCAAATGGGGGGGGGCTATCCTAGAGTGTGCCTGCAGTGCGATCAGCTCAGAATGCAAATGTTTAGAATAGAAAGTCATCCAAAGCATGCGGGTTCATGTGCTGGCTCCTCATGGAATGACTAGAATGAGAGATAGGATATTTCCCAGAAACTAAGCTCCCACCTCAACACCAGGAACCTGCCTCCTGCAAGCCATGAATTAGATTCTTGGGCTCAGCAGGAATAAGCTACAGAGGGCGGAGGATGGACATATGCTGCCCTGCTGTGGCTATTGTTCACGGCATATTAAAACATGCACGCTTCAGAACCCCTGATCTCAACTCCTCTGATGCTATTGGCCTACGCTGTTGCATGGACTTAACCAATGGAAAGGCAAGTTCACATGGGATAAAGCTAAGGTATAAACAAACATTAATTTTAAAAAAAAGATTCCACGAGGTAAGGATTATCTATATTTCAATAGCAGCAAGTATTGAAGGAAGTATTTTTGTTGTGTTTTTGTTTTGTTTTTTTCTTTTTTAAAGCATGCTAACTTGTGATCTTTGTAGGTGGACCATCCATGGTCTTCATTGGTTTGAAATGCAGGGAAGAAAGTACACACATAACCATCTAATCTGTGTATATTGTTGCTAGGAATTTATCGTCCTCAATATATCAATAGTTGCCTATTAATAGATATTTAGCTGAAATAGATGTTTCAGTTTACTTTTCAAACCCCAAGTTCTCTACTTTTTCTTTGCTTGCTTATGTTTCCTATCAAATTTCCTTAAACTACAAGGCTACTGAAGAGGATTAATTTCTGAAGAGAGATTGTGATTTTACTCATGTTCTGTTTTTTTTTTATCTGAATAAGCACCCTAACCCCAGCTTTGCACTGGGAAACCCTGCAGCCACATTTTGACCAAGTGATCAAAGATGCCACCATTAGCAATGGACGACCCAAAATTGTGAGGCCTGGGAGAAGGATGCTGTCTCATTTCCTGGACATTTTTGACAAAGATGCATAGAGAGGTTCAGAATGCATAAAGACCAGACAAAACAAAATTAACAGGCATTTAATACAATAATTGGATTGCAATTGTCAAAAATATCACTGCCTTTATTCTAGCAGTGTCCACAACAGCTAAAGGATAAAACCAACCAACCTTGGTTTCTAAATCAAAGGAAGACATAAATAAAATGTAGTTATCTATCTATCTATCTATCTATCTATCTATCTATCTATCTATCTATCTATCTATCATCTATCTATCTTCTATCTATTATCTATCAATCATCTATCTATCTTTCTATCTATCTATCATCTATCTATCTACACATTTACACACACAAATATAAAGGAAAAATTTTCAGCTGTATAAAAGATGAAGCTATGCTGTTTGCAAGAAAATGGATGCAATCAGAGATAATCATAATAAAAGAATCAAGGTAGTCTCAGAAAGTCACATACCATATGTCTTCTCACAGATGCAGCTCCTAGATTTCATATAGATACAGAAAATTAACTATAATTATAAAACATTAAAGAAGAAGCGAAACCTTCTAACAGAACAAGGGGAGTGAATGTGGGAAGGGGGAAAGAAGGAAGGGGCTATTGGGGGAAATATGTCCAAATACATTATGTGCTGATATGAAAATGACATTATGAAACCTAGTGCTTTGCACAATCAACATGCACAATGAAGACAAAAATAAACAGAAGAATAATGTCATTGCCATGAACTGAAAGGAGCAATTAGAGGCCGTCCCCGAGGAGAGGAGGGAGTAGTTGTGGCAACTGCATGTAACACACGAGCTGGGATTTTCTCCCCTCAGTACAGCTATGCAAAGTCTGAGTAAGGTCTGAACAGTAGATGGGAGGATAGAATCGATGCTAATTTCCTCACTTTGACAATGACGCCATGGCTATGTAACTCACCACCCCTGTAATGCAATATATCCAGGGAATTCTATCTGGAGCTTACTTGCCAGCAGTGCAGAAAACATCCCCAAGTGTGTGTGCACATACAGACGAGATGAAAGGGTCAATGTCTAGATGGAAATTCTCTCACATTCTCTGAGATCTGGAATACCGTTGCAATGGAACGCTATAAGAAAGACCGTTTCTTTAGGCAGGAGGTAGGCCAAGTGCATGAGAAGAGTCGGTTTTGCTGTGCAGGCCCCTGAGGGAAGGCAACAGCTGGGCCTGAGCATGAAGACCCTTCCGTCCCTACGGTGGGACACGGCAGGCTCCCACGGCCTCTATCAGGAACCCTCCGTCCCTACGGTGGGACACGGCAGGCTCCCACGGCCTCTATTCAGTATGCCATGCTGTCTGGAAAGTCTGCGATTCTGTGCCATTCACAGACAATTTGGACTGAAGCCAATCAAGCCAGCGTACGGCCAAGCAACAGCTGAAACGCGTCATGATGAAGGCAGCTCTACTTTTAGATTGCTCTGGAATCTAACTGATTAGCATTATGAATGGACTCAAATGGTGTGCTAAGTCACCTGTGTCTCTAATAACTTTGCACTTCCTAGTTTATATTATCCTCCTCCAACTATAAATATTCTAATGGAGAACAAAGAAAGAGAGAAATTTTACATGACTCTTTAGGGAACAAGGCAACCCCATTTATTCTCCTAGGATATTGAATATACAATTCTCTTGCATTTTGAGGTCCTATTTTATGACCATGGTATGGAGGATTATCGTACATATGTAGAAAGAAATGCTTATCATAAAGACTGAGAAGCAATATATACAGAAACCATACATTAATTTCTGCTAAAAAAGGCCAGTTGGTAATTTTGATTTTCTTTGACATTATCTTACAAAGAGTGCTACATATCTGCATGTTTTCAGCCTTAGATTCATCTAATTATAGATTGCAAATATGTAAAAAGGAGGAAAACATGTCTGAGTACATACAGACATTCTTGTTGTCTTTACATAAACAACACAGTATGCTGTCTCTATTTACAGAACATTTACAGTGTAGGAGGTATTATTAATCCAGGGATGATTATTTTCAGTATGTGGGAGGAGGTGTATATATGATATGAAAATACAGCACCATTTCTACAAGGGACTCTGAGCATCTTCAGAATATAGTACCTTTGGGGGAGGCACCCTCTTAGCTCACCCCAGGTGGACACTGAAAGATGAATATGAGGCCCGCCTATAATATAAAGAAGCTAATACAGAATGGATACTAGGATCATTTAAGACTGTCTATTCATGTTCAACAAATACAGATTGAACAATTACCAAATTCTTGAAACTATCTAGATATGAGGACTAAAGAGAAATAAGGCAAAGCCCCAGCCCTCATAGAACTTATATTTTATGAAATAACCGGGTAGCCTATGAAGGAGAAAAAAGCCCCTTGCAGATAATAGCAAGACCTAAGGAGAAAGATGCAGCCAGGCAGGCTGAGGAGAGGCATGGTGTCAACAAAGCCCTTACCAATGAGGCCTGCCTAGGGTTAAGAGGGGAAAAGATAAAGGGGAAGCCAGAATCAGTGTCCACAGGAGGGGAGGGAGCTGGAGGCTGGAGGGGGTTTTTAGGTAGAGGGGCAAAAACTCCCAGAATCACTATAGGTCAGAAAACTATGGACTCTGAAAAGCAAAATTAGGGATTAAAGGTGAGTCCAAGAGTAGGGAGTAGGAACTGGGAGGTATTGGGGTATTGGATAGCAGAGCAATTTGATAGCCTTCATATTTTAAAAATTTACTCAGAAACAATTCAGATTTACAAAAGACTTGGGTAGCGAGTACAGAGAGCACTAACAGGCCCCTTGCTCAGCTTCCTCCAGTGGTAACCTCTCACACGACCGTGGCACATGGCTCAAGGTCTCAGGATTCTATTAGTTCTATTAGTCCAAGCGACCTAAGGGTCCAGAGCTGTATCCTAGTGACAGCAGTGTTTATACACTTCCAGTCTGAGCAGTAGGCTGAATGGAGGTACCTCGTGTTGAGGGGAGGAAGACTGGAGGAACAGATGGGAGGACCTCCAGCTCTACTTAAGAAATGCTGAGTGGGGGCACCTGTAGAGCATCCAGTGCAGCCAAACGGAGAGCGTGTGAGTCCGGAGCAGAGTGACATGCTAGGTCCAGCTGGGCAATGGGACCAAAGAAGTCCCACTTTCAGACTTCATCCACCTAGACCAGCTGGCAATGGGCAGAAGGGAACCCACTCTTGGACTTCATCCACCTCGTGCAGCTGGGTAAAAGGCAGAAGAGAACCCACCCTGGACTTCATCCACCTAGACCAGCTGGGCAAGGGGAGAAGAGAATCCACTCTTGGACTTTATCCATTTAGTTCATTTAGGCAGTGGGACATAAGAGAACACACTCTCGGACTTCATCCCATATCTCTTATAAGTCAATCATGAGTTTTCCAAGATGTGAAAAAACAAGTGATCCCCAATCCTGTTCTCAGTCCACCCTCTCCTCCCCTCACATCCTCCTTCCAACTCTGTTCTGCAAGGAGACCAGAAGTGAGGCTCAGGAAGTCAGGGGCATGCTGGGAGGAGACCAGCAGGAAAAAAGACTAAGAAACGAGCTTTCCAGAGCTGCCTGTTGCCCCGTCCCCACCCACTGCCCCGTCCCCGCCCACTGCCCCGTCCCCGCCCACTGCCCCGTCCTGCCATTCTGACAAAAGATTCTCGTCATTTCTTCCACCACCAAGATCTCTGTTAAAGGCAACGTGTGTTTTCTCTCACACTTTATTGGAATTCAGTCAAATATTTTTAGATTTTTTTTTATTATCTCCTTGGTCCTTTTGTTACGGGGGCATATAACTGATTAATAATAAAACAATTGAGCTGTTTCCGGTTCAGCTTCCACACAGTCATAACATATGGATGGTATTGCATGAGAGTCACAGCATCCCACACCTAGAAGAACTCGAAAAATAGATGACATGTTTACATTCTGGAAGTCTAAGTATGTGTACAAGAAAGTCATACATATAGTTAGTGAAGAAAAAACCGACAGGAAACAGGGAAATAAAGATAGAAATACATCAGAAATTATAAACTCAAGAGGGGAAAACCAGTTAAAACCGGATGGTCAGCGGTCAGGAGGAAGGTAAGTGAGAGGGATGCATATAGGACATTCATCCACATTAAAGCATAAAAGGGCCAAGGTAGTGTGTGCTGAAGGGTAGGCGGCAGTCAGGAGTAGACACTGTGTGTACTACTGCAAGGACACACAATGCCACGGGAACCTTATATTTACAATAGCTGTGTGGGCACTATGCTGTAATTTGAACTATAGAATAGTGACAAAATAATTATATACAGGTTTCTATTCCGTGTCAGATAGAAAATCACAAATTCTTGTACCCATATATTACAGGAGCATCAAAGAACATCTTCTGAGTGGCCAAAGGCTATAAAAAGCTCAGAGTGGCTTTCAGACAAGCCTCTTACACAAAGAAGCTGAGACACAACACTGCAGAGACCACACACACACACACGCGCACACACACACACAGATACACACTAGCCCCAGAGGAGCCATGGTAGAGGCGTAAAGGTGATTTGGCTTGGCCTGGCTTCCTGCTACTGTGTAACGCCTCCCACCCCCACCCCCTGCACCCTTACCCTTCTCTCCACACAGTAAGGCTATGTGGTTAGCTTTGGCTTCCTCAGCCTTCACACCATGGATCGTTAGGTAACAGGATAGCCCAGGTTGCTGCTGCTCATCCTAAGAGTGGTGCTGGATGCACTGACCTCTCTATGGACTTGGTTGGCCCAAACAGACCTAGGTCAGCCCAGATTCGAGAAGCAAGGACATTAGAAGCCACCCCTTGGCATCATCTGATAATATTCTTCGACAACTTGGATAAGCTGGGAAAAGAGAGAAGGCGCTGCAAAGGAGGAGGAAAATAGAAGAAAGGACGTTCTTCGGCTGCTGAGACTTTGAAATCACGTCAGCAGATGCATTTGAAACACTCCCATTACTGAGAGGTCAGCGGTGGGGGGCAACTGAGGGGCCACGCAGGCGAAGACTCTCAGACTTGGGGCTCAAGGAGACAGACAGAGATCTTCAGTGCCTGAGCAATGGCCCCTAGCAATGAACTGCCGTCTAAACGGAACTTGCCATCTATGTCAGAGTCAGTGGCTGGCTTCTGTTCTTTGACACACTCATGGGAAGCTTGCCTTCTGCCATGGGGCAGCAGCTGTCTTCAGCCTCGAGACAATAGTCGCTACCAGAGAAGCCAGAGGATGAGGCGAGAAGAGTACTTTACGGCCACGGTAGGAAGCAAAACCTAACTTACGTGGCACTGGAGGCTGCTGAGCACTGGGTGTTTGCACCTGAGAGACCAAGGGCCATGTGGGTGGGTGAGCCGCACCTGTCCTAGGCCTTGGTGGATTACATAGAAAGCCTGCTTGGATGCCAGCTTGCTCTCTCTGAGGCTTCCCTGCACTTTCAACTTGGCTCCTCCATTCCTCCAGAGGCCCCTGAAGGACTCTCAAGGAACGCTTGGCACAAACCTCTGCCAAATACTTTCCCCGGATGTTTCGTCAAGGTGACTCAAGGCTCTAGGCACAGGTGGCCTTATTAAAATACCACCAGAGAACTCAGCTGCCAGAGCTCCCAGACGCACCATGCCTAGGGAAGGACGTAATTCCCTCACTTGGACCTCTTCAAGATTCACACACTCATCCCTTGGATGGCTAGTGCTCCCCACCTATCATCAGACATGTGATGTGTATGTCTTCAGGATCAAAAGGCAGAAACAGTCTCAGGAGCTTTGGCTTGGCCTCGTCCTACCCAACTGCCGTCTATCCATCTTCCTGTTCACCAGTTATGGACACCCCATCCATCTGTCCACTCATCCCAGCTCTGGCAGAGCGCCGCCTTTCACCTCCTGGCTGGAGTAGATTTCAAATCTCCATCCTCAACTCTAGCAGGTCTATACTGCAGCTGGTGTGTGTGTGTGTTTAATGTGCACCACACCATGCCTTATTCTCAATTACACCATAATGTGTAACACAGTGGTTCTTTAGGGCATGGCTGGCGCAGGGAGAGTCCAACTTATTAGCAGCTTTTGAATCCATTTTGAGGATTGAAGTTGATTGTATTCCTGGGTGGAACCCCCCAAAAAATCACTATCCACACAGCACTGACTGATGAAGACTCATTCCAGAGAACAGAAAAAGAGCCACCCTATAAATTCATCGGGGTGAATTGAAACTAACGGGGCACAAGATCATATTAAAATCATAACAGCAAAACCAGGACCAAGAACTCCTTGGACACACCAGACCAAGGAAAGGATGTAATTCTTTCACCTGAACTCCATAAAAGAGTTGACATCTAACTCAGTGAGGGCAAGAGCCCCACAGTGACCTATGACCTGATGCCTGGCTATATCAGAGATCATCAGACAGAGAACTCTGCAATGTTCTAGGGACTTGGACTTCATTTGGTCCACAGCTGTTCTGTGGCCGATCTGACTGCTGTCTACGTGCCTGCCTGCTCACCTACCTGGACCTGCTTTTCAGTAGTGGCTTCTTACCTGTGGCTGGGTCTGGGCCTGTTATCTCACAAACACAAACTCTATTTATGTTCTATGAACCTCTTCTGAAATCTCTTGATTATGTTGCTGTTTTTATTTAACTTGCATTCATTCTATAACACACATACACTGTAGTTAGTGTACAAGAGTTAATATTAGCAATTAAGATGATATTAAAGAACCTCTATTTGCCTCACCCAGATTACCAAAGTAGGTGGGACTATCTGACAAGTGGTTGCCACTGAAACTGCTGTCCCCTGTGAACGGATTGTTAGTCAGCCAGCTCTGACTCTGTGGGAAGACCACGCGTTCTCCCAGAAGCATGTCCCAAAGAGCGCAAAGCCTAGGCCCTTCGCACACCTTGAGTCCCCAGATCCACTCCTCCCCAGCCCCTCCGGGACTTCATATAAACAAGCACAAAGTGTCCTTATCTTTGAGCCATAAGTGAGTCTTGGGACCGATGCTGCTGGAACTGAAGGCAGTAATGTTGGGGAGGAAACTGTGATCTGTAAATATATTTAGAACTCCCATTTTGGCACAGTGAGGTCTTACCGAGTAGAGGTTCCTGGCCACCTGTGTTAAAGGGTGATGAATGGAAACATGCCTTGGAATGAGAGTGAATCCTTCCTGGGGTGAGTAGAGGCCAATCCGTTGGGGCCCTGCGCTACTGTTCTCAGGCTAATAACATCAGGTCTCCCCCTTCCCCTCAGGGAGGGTTTGTTCCCTTCCAAGACTGAGGTCCTCTCTTTCCAGCTCCTTCTCTTTGGAGAGGAGATGGGGAAAACAGAATGTTTACACTACAAAAGCTCTGAGCTTCATGATGTGAATGTTCCTCTCTTGGGAGTAACTGCGTTTGTGCTTACCATGAGGCCTCTTGGGCACTGGAGCACTGGGGTTGTGATCTTACAAGGGTCTATGAAAAAAGAACGTTGACCCGTTTTCTGACCCAAGGCTCACTCTGCAACCTTTGATCCTTCTCTATAATCATACAACCAAGCACATATACACACACACATACACACAATGATAGAATGTAGAATTCAGTGCATGTGTTTTCTTGGTACTGAAGGGTAGCATGCTATAGCGTTTATCAGAACCACAAGGGAGTCAGCGAAAAGAACATCAACAAACCACAAAAGAAGAGGAAGAACCACTGTCTTTTGAGTCTCTAGAGTATAATGTATATCTCTTGAGGACAAAACATTATCTTCACATCTGCAGGGGCTAGCACATTGCCCAGTAAAACTCTTTTCCTCATGTGATAAGTTGTGTTGTCCTGTAGCAAAGCACAATGTATCCTTGTGCTTTGGGTGAATGAAACAAAAAGACAACATGTAAATGCAAGTCTATCAGCAACATGCTTATAGGAATAGATGCACATAGGACAAAACATGCATGGATCAGCATAAAATTCTACCTTAATGAACATATCCAATTGTCTGGTTGCATGGAAAGTAATTTTGCACATCAGAGTGTTTACTGTGAGGCAGAACACTCTGAAGTACAGAGGCTGAGGGATTGCTGAGAACCATCTACCGAACACTTATTTTGCATTCAAGCATCTCTAGTGTAAGAGCTTTAATGTCTTTTTAGGAGTGAGAAGCCAGACTAAAAGTCAGCGTTACGAATCATATGAGTTCCATTTGAAATATGATTTTTCATCATCTCATCTAATTCATCTCTTCCCTCCTAAAGAATATGTTTTCTTTCTCCAGAGTGTAAGACAGCGCACTATGTGTGCTGCCTGTGGGCAAACGGTGTGGTGAGTAGGCAGAAGAACACGGTTATTTCCCATTAGCCATTCCAGCTTTGTTTTTTCTAATTTGTTCTTCAAACCAGGTTGCTAAGCTTCTCCAGCTATCTTAAAAATTTTGCTTGAATTGTTTTGGAGAAAACATAGTAAAATGCTGATGCATGGGGACTGGAAAGCGACAGCAGTGCGGTGCTCAGGCATCCTCACTGTGGATGTCACATGGTGGCAGAAGTGAGACTGAGCGACACAGGCTCTCCCACACGCCACAGAAGACACAATTCTTGCTCCTTCAAGAACATATTGAAACTCTGTACCACTAACATTCCAGCCACTATGCATAAGGCATGACTTGAATATAATTCCTTCTTCAACATATGGTGCATTTTCTTTGGGAAGTTCTGGAGTGACTTCATGGGAGTTGCCCAGAATCTGTTCGCAATTACCCCATTGTCATTCCTTGCGCCCGGTGCTGTTCTTCTGCTCTCAGCTGTCCAGCCAGCGTGCTCCTCTGTGCCACACACTGGAGTGCGGAGCTAGATGACTTGATAGGAAAGCGTTTGGACACAGTCTCTGCTCACACACCAAATTATCAAATCCAGAGCATACAATATCACGTTAATCTTTTGTGTTAGGACACAAAGGAAATCAATCAATAAATCAGCTTATTTATCTTGGGCAGAATCTTGCTATGCAGCCCAGGCTGGTCTCAAACTTTTGATCTTGTTTCATTTGTCTCAGGACTGGCACGGATTATGGGCATGCACCACCATGCTCTTCAATAAAGTTATGATTTTAAATAGTCAATGCTTGTTTTTATTTGAGAATTTATTGCATATCATGCTCATGGTAATGATTCCTGAATTTCCTACCAGAGGATGGCAGTTAGGGAGTAGTTACAAGTTATCAGACAATATTAATGCATATCTCTGAAGAGACAATGCATTTTGCAAACATCAAAGAACCAAATTTTCCTAGTTAAGAAAAACTACATTTCTTTTCTTCCCATGTTCATCTTTCCTCATGCCCTTTCCTGCTTCAGCTCTCTTGACCACTCTATTCTCACCATTTATTATTAAAATGGTTAAGTAACATTTTTGCAGATCATGGTGGACATTAGAAAAGAATTCAGAATTATGTGTTCCTGAGCACTTGGAAGGTAGACCTAAATAAAACCCATATTAAGAATTAATTGCAGTTACCTTTGGGAATCGTTCTTTCTTTCTCTCATTCATAATTTAGCAGAGTATTTCTTAATGAGAATTCAGGAGAAACTGACAGCAAAACCTTACCAAACTATGTGACTCTTGTCTAAATAATAGTTAATTCAATTGTGATACACAGTTAATAATACAATTGAAGAATTTACCATTTGATATTATATTGACTTCTTGGGTTTTCTATTTATAGCTTAGTCCATTCAGACTGTCTTAGCAACATCCCAGAGGCTGCACAGTGTCACAGAAATTCATTGCTCACTCTTCTGGAAATTGAGAAATCTAAGATCAAGACCCCAACAGATCCCATGTCTCCTAAGAGACAGTTTTTTATTATGGCATCCTCTCTTGGTGCAAGGGACGCAGGAGTACCCTGGAGCCCATTTCTAATGGAACTGATCTGCTCATAGACTCTATTCCCATGATCTACCCACTTATCCAGACCTCAGTTCTCATTCACCACTTCAGAATTTAGGATTCCAACATATGAATTTTGGGAGCACAAACATTCAGGTCCTGCAATTTAGTCTAGGAGGCAAAGAAAAATGTAAACAAAACTTTCTAAGCATTTTAAAGCTACTATTCTTTAAAACACAAATATACTTGGTAAAGCTAAAATCTTTGATTTTGCCAATAGAGTGCTCACAGTGTCTTATTTAAATATCAAAGGAAACTAACCCAACCAAATTTGTTACAGAGTCGTGCTATATTTGGATCTAAATATCGTAAAATCTGGTTGTCTGCCCATTTGTCCATCCATCCATCCAGTCACTGCCATCTATCTCTCCTTCACCTATCATCTCTCAGTCAAATGGCATTGTGATCATCAATATCGATTGCCAAATGGATGGTTGATAATTGTCATGGAAGCAATACTCTGGCCATGCCTGTGATTTAGATTAGGTCAATCGAGTGAGCTGAAAAGACCTACATGAATGAAAGCAGTGCCTGCTCCACGGCCTGGGACCCCGGACTGAAGAAGAACAGGAGCTGAGCAGAAGCTTTTGCTGCTTCCTGACTGCAGGTGTCATGCGACCAGCCACCTCCTGCTCCTGCTGTCTCTCTGGACTGTGACTCTTGGAACTGTGAGCCAAGATGAGCCCTTGCTCCTTCCACAGAAATAAGATAAGTAACTGAGATGATCTGTTACCTACTATCTGTTCGTCTGTTATCTTTCTGCTGCCATCTAAGGGACGTTCCTGCCATATTAGAAATCACTGTACTCCTAAGCAGGATAATACTGGGCTTTCACCAGTGCTTGCATCACGGGACACATCTCCCCCATGAGCAACCTGCTGGAAGGAAGTGAGATTCAAGTGAAACTCAAGTCAAGCTGATCTTCGAGTAGTGTTGGCAGCTTTGATGTGACTAATTGATAATGGAAGTGTTCCTTCATTTGTCTGTAATGACTCTTAGGATCCTCCAGACATGTTGTATTTCTCTAGAAAATGCTAACGTTGACTTGTCCCTTGTGGCACATTTTAGTGTGAGAGAGAAATGTCAAGGTTAAAACTGGCACATGATTTTCTTTCTATGGCTTTCTGGACTGTAAATAATCAACTGTCTCCAGCATCCAGCTATTGCTCAAAAGAGTCCTTACTCCAAATGAACAAGTTTTACACAACTCTCAACTGTTCCACCTAACACTCAGACCTGCACCTCAGATGGTTTGAGTAAGGAACAGTTAACATGCTGTCTTTGTATTAACACAGTTCAACCAATGAATACCTATGATGAGTGAACCAAGGGCTCTGGGGAATATAATAAAGAAGATATCATCTTTGCCCTGAAAGGTTAATCTCTTAGCTGATGTATGCAAACACGCAAATATGGTAAGAGACAGAATGCCTGCCACGGATAGAATCTGGCTTGGAAAAGCCTTTAGGAGTAGGGGCCCTTTATCACATGACTTCTCTGGATAGACACAGCATTCAGGGCAGACTAGGCAGACTCAATCCTCGCTGACTGGAAATGAGGAAATGAAATCCGGAACACACACAGGTGGTTCCACTTTCTTAAGTGTAAGACCAACTGAGCTAGTCAAGATTCTTGCAGGACTTTGAGACTATCTGGTAAAGTGATTACAGGTTGGGGTGGCCTCTGAGACTCTGGGCTCCTCTGTCAGCAAACGGAAGCCCCACTGGTGCTTGCGGGCTGTAAGTAATTGATTCAAAACTGAAGCTCCGTCAATCACAGGCGGCTCAGGGTATTGGTTACGTCGCCTTCAACTTTTCAGGGCGTCAATCCAAATGAGGTAGACACTCAGACTTTAACAACTGACTTCCATCTGCTTCTGAATCCATCTGGAACAGCTCTCCCTTGCTCTATCCCCAACTGAGCCCTAATGGCTTGTGGCCTGAGACTGCCTGGTTCATGAACTGCTGTTTATATGCCAACAAACTCCTTAAAAGTGGAAAGTTTCTTAGTTTCCTCCTCCTCTCCCCTCTATGTCCTGAAATCTGGTTGACCTTAGTTGACCTTTCTCAGCTGACTTTTCTCTCACACTCTTTGTTCTGATCAGTTACGCTCTTTCCGTTCCTCCACATCCTTTTGTGGGGCTTGGAGCATAGCAGTGTAAACACTTTTGGGGGACACAGTCCTTTCTGGCTATTAGCCGCAGGAGCACCCGAGGAGCAAACCAGCATTGGCCCGGGCTAGAAGCTGAGTGAGAGACTGAACTCAGAGCTGAGGGACACACGGGGGC
>PVIU01023999.1:0-26315 GCA_004026605.1 Ondatra zibethicus | reverse complement strand
TGTGTGTGTCCCTGGAAGAAACTGATTTTCCTCCCAGTAGCTATTGAACACCCATAGTTCATCTAAGAGTGGGACGTTGTAAAATTGTTCCTGTCCATGTTAGCATATCAATAGATATCAGTATGCCAGTCTTGTTCAGGCAACCATGCTGTTGAGAATTCATTGGCAAATTTTTCCATCTTCCCTGCAATTCTAAAGGACACTGTCTCACAGCAGGTGTTCTGGGTCTCTGGCTCATGTAATCTTTCCATCCCCTGTTATGCAATGTTCCCTGAGTCTTAGGTGTAGAGGTTGCATTGTAGATGCATCAACTGGGACTTAGCCCCCCACTTATATGTGGGCCTAAGGATAAGTAGTTAGATTACAGTTAGGTATTACATTAGTTTAGCAAATGGCTGCAGTAGATTCTCCTTTAAGGCTTATAAACTATCTAGCCATGGGTAGCTGACTAAGTTAACAGCACTATTCTTTATTTCTCTCCTGTTGAGTGGGCCTTAAGTCCAGTTAGACAGGTATTGGTTACTGCCAAGATAAAATTGCCACGATTGCAACATTTGGGACATCTTTCTGGGCCACTCATTGCTGTGGTTCATATGCTCCATAGCTGTGCAGCACTATTGATTGTTCTATACCCTTGGCAAGTTAGCATAGTACCCTCTGTTAATATGAGAGCCCATCCTTCATAAAGAGGCTTCCAGGTCAGTTCCAACTTGGTTCCTTGAAGCCCTGTGGTGTATCCAGCAATATGATCCTTACCTTCAAGTTCTGGAAGACAATGAAGGGCAATGATAATAGTTCATATTGTAATTGGGGAAACAATTGTAAACTCTCAACCAACAACGTAAGGAGAGGTTTTCCATGCCTGGTACTGAGGTTACATAGTATGTTGCTCTTTGGGTAAGCACCACCATCCTATGTGGCATAACTCAATTAAAACTACACACATATGCATATGTGTGTGTATGTGTATGTATGCATTTTAAGAAAGTTTATAATATGCTTCCCTATGGCCTTTTCAAGCATCCTTGGTGTTATCACTCCTTTCGTCCTCCCCTCCTGTATTAACCTTTCACCCACTTCCCCAGTTAAAGTGTCCCGGTTTTTCCTATTAACTTTCTCATAGCACCAGCTTCCTGCTATCCCCGCTTCTAGTGTTCCTGTTTCACCACAATCCATGATCCCTTTCTACTTTGATGGCTTATTCAGTTACCTCATGCTGTATACTCAAATCTAAAGATTCAGAGCTTGGAACTACAAATAAAGAGAAAATGTAACATTTGTCTTTCTGGATCTGGGGTACATCACTCAGTATATTTTCCACTTGCATCTATTTACTTGCAAATTTCATGATTTAATTTTTAGCATATAATTTTTAAAATATTTGTTTTTATTTTATGTGTATGTCTTGTGTGTGTGTCATATACATGTGAGTACCCAAAGAGGCCAGAAGGTGTCAAAGCCCCTGAATCTGGAGTTACAGACAATTGGTGACCATCCTCTATCAGTGCTAGGATCAGAACTCAGGTCCTTCAGAAGAGCAGCAAGTTCTCTTAACCATTGAGCCATCTCTCCAGACCCTTTAACAACTCTAAGAGAGTCAAGGCAGAAACATGTAAGTTCAATTTCATTGATTTGAAAACACAGGTTCCGGGAAAGGTGGATCACGTTTTCAAGTCTCAAGTAATATTTAGCAGAACTGGAGCCAAATGGTTTGTGCCTTCTTATCCAGAGTATATTCTGATGGACAAGATCATATTTCTTGGCAGTCATTGGGGAGAAAGAAGTTTCTATACAAGAATATATTTCTTGGCAGTCATAGAGAAAAAAACAGTTACTGCATTTCCTCAAACATGAATATTTTTCTTGTTCCTTCCTCACCACTAGATAGTCAGCTCATGGTTAGAACCTGGAGAGGAAAAACAGATAGAAGTCAACATTGGTTTTACCTAAAAAAAAATCTAATAAAGTTCTCCAGAGAAACAGAACAAATGGGAGATATAGAATTCTACTATATATTTATAATGCACAAAGATATTTGGATATATAATATATATGGTAGTTTGAATACGAGTGGTCCCCAAAGGCTCATATGTCTGAATGCTTAGTCACCAGGTAGTGGAACTATTTGAAAAGATTAAGGGGTGTGACCTTGTTAGAGGAGGTCACTGGGGGTGGACATTGAGGTTCACAACCACAGAACTGGCCCAGTCTCTCTCTCTCTCTCTCTCTCTCTCTCTCTCTCTCTCTCTCTCTCTCCTCTTTGGCCTATGGACCAGGATGTAGAACTCTCAGCTGCTTCTCCAGCACCATATCTGCCTGTGTGCCATCATGCTCCCCACAATGAGGAAAATGGACTAAACCCCTAAACCTATAAGAAAGCCCCCAATTAAATGTTTTATTAATAAGAGTTACATGGCCATGGTGTCTCTTCACAGCAATAGAACAGTGACTAAGACAGTATAATAGTATATTGCTTATATAGGATATATAGCAAAAAATATCCTATAAGGAATTGGTTAAACCAGTTATGGAGGGTGACAAGTCTCAAATTCTTTAAGAGATACAGAAGAGCTGGTTTCATTTCCCATCAAAAGGTTGGAAACTTAAAAGTCAATTCAGTCTACATTCTAGCATGAAGCAGAGAGGGATTCATGATTTTTGATCGTTGATGGCTTCTAGAGGAGGGAGAAAGTCACTTTTGTCTAAGGGTGTGGCTCTTAGCAAAGTCGACCACACTCCAGTGGATGGTATTAGACCAAAAAGTGTATGAGCAACACAAATTTAAGTTCATGGAATATTAAACACAAAAAACAGATGAAATGAAGTTCGGTATTAGTAAGATGGAGATGAATCTGGGAGGACTTACTGGGAGAAGTTGATGTGAATGTGATCAAAACACATGGTAAAAAAATTACAAAAAAAGTGATTAAAATATTTTTGGAAAATAAAGAAAGGGAAACCAAGAATAGCCAATATTTTAGCTTGCATCCAAAAGCAGGGGAAAAATCCAGTGTCCTAGTACAAAGGACAGAATCTTTGTTGCTTGGTGAGAGTCGTTATTTTTCTATTCAGTTCTTCAGTTGATTGAATGGGGCCCATCATTATTAGAAAGAACAACCTGCTTTCCTCTTTACCAAACAAATGTTAATTTCATCCAAAATATCTTCCCAGACACACTCAAAAGAATATTTGACTAGACTTGTGGGCACATAAAATTAAACATCACAACCAATAAAAAATCTTCTCTGATCTTGGGCATACCCAGGATCCGACAAATCTTTTATTTCAATGGACATGTTCAGTGGTTCCTCAGAAATGGCCCCAGTGGAGCTTTTCAAATTCTTTTGCATAATATATTTTCTCTAAAGAATACTGATGCCTTTAAGGCTCAGGTCCTAGCCATTGGACTATTCATGAGTCTCAAATTTGGTCACAGAAAGTCTTTATTCTTGCCATCTTGACAGTGAATGATGTGGGATTTCCCTCTGTATGCTGTGATTACCATTAATGAATAAAGAACTGCTTTGAGCCTATAGCAGAGCAGAGTGGGGTGGAGCAGAGCTAGGAGGGGAGGACTGGACTGAATTCTGGAAAGAAGAAAGGCAGAGTCAGAGAGACACCATGTAGCCCCGCCAGAGTAAGACAGAACAATAGCTGGTAAGCCACAGCCACATGGCGATACACAGATTAATAAAAATTGGTTAAATTAATATGTAAGAGTTAGCCAATAAGAAGCTAGAGCTAATGGGCCAAGCAGTGATTTAATTAATACAGTTTCTGTGTGATTATTTTGGGGCTAAGTGGCTGGAAACCAACAAGGTGAGCATTTAGATAAGAATCACAAAAGCAGTTTCTTACCAACATGTTTGTTTTAAATGGCAAATTTTGTGTTGTTTTAAATGTGGGTTTTTGTTTTGTTTTGTTATCTAGCATTTGGGTTTTTTAATGAATAAAGTGAGAATGTAAAAACCCTGAGAGCTACTATCACCCTGGGCAATTTCAACTTGGAAATATTTGTCTTAATTATGTCAAAGGTTCCATTAAAAATGTCTTTTACACTCACTCACACACACATACACACCTTTGGTGTAGGAGGTCCTTCTGTTTATGTGTTACTTTCATTGGTTAATGAATAAAGAAACTGCCTTGGCCTTTTGATAGGGTAGAACTTAGGTAGGCAGGAAAAAAGAACTGAATTCTTGGAGAAAGAAAGCAGAGTCAGAGAGAAGCCATGGATCCTCTACCTCAGACAGATGTCGGTTAGAATCTCCAGTAAGCCACAGCCATATGGTGATATACAGATTAATAGAAATGGGTTAAATCGAGATGTGAGAGTTAGCCAATAAGAGGCTAGAGATAATGGGCCAGGCAGTGATTTAGTTCCGGGAAGCTGGCACAAACAAGTAGGCCCTCATCCTTACAACATCCCTTACTTCAAATGAAAGGGGAGCCTTCCTTTAACTTTTGTTTATGTGTTAACTTTCTATCACTGTGGTAAAAACCAGATAAACAAATTACAGAAGAGAGAAGCTTGCTTGGGTTCATGATTTCAAGTTTTCACCCACAGTTGCCTGGTTCTGTTGATTTGGAGCCCATGTTGAGGCAAAACATCATGGGGGATCTTGAAATAAGTCAAAGCTGTCTACCTCATGGTGGCCTAGAAGTAAAAGAGAGAAAGACGTCAATGAAAAGAAATGAAGCTGAAATCTAAGACATACTTCTAACTCAGCTCCTCCCAACTGCCTTCGCCTATGAAAATTTCTAGAACTTTCCAATGATGCTACAAGTTGGCAACCAAGCCTATAACACATGAGCCTTTGGGGAATGTTTCAGAGTCAAACTACAGCAGCAACCTAAGTTTTCATTGTTATTTTAAGTGATATGCTCCCCAAAGTCATAGCTACTCAGTCTTAGATGTCACCCCATATGGAATTCATTCCTTCCACAAATCACTGCTTCTACTCCATCTCAGCAGTATGCTTGGTGGCTTGTGTGTCTCTGCTTCATTGTCTCGCCCATCAGAAGGTCCACCTGAGGGCTGAGAATGTATCTGATTTATCGTTCTTTCCTCAGCTCCCAGAACAGTCTGACATGCAGGGTGAACAGCTCAGCCAACGGTTGGTAAATGAAGTGATCATTACAAGAAAAAGCTGTGTATTTTATTGATTCAGTGACAAGTAGGGGATGGCACCATGCCCTCCAGGAACTTGATGTCTACTTGAGCATATTTTATGCCCCCATTATATGCCACTGGAGCGAGCACAGGCCTGTGTTTTAGTCATCTCTATATTCCATCATTTAGCATAATTCTTATCACACTCAGTGCTTCTCAGACTTGCTTCAATGATTGGTAGAGGAGAATAGGAAAATATCCCTAAAGGAATATCACACAATTAGTAATGAATATAAACTTCAATTGGACTTTTTTCTTGAAATAACAATGGTATGGACACAATTTTCCTCTCCCAAACATATGGAAATGTAATATTCATTATGAGAGTTTTGAATATAATATTTGTATTCTTTGAGAATTTTATGCAATACATTTGATCACATTTACCCTGTGCTCCTCCCTTAACTCCTCCCAGATCCATTCCCACTTTCCCACTATCTCCTAATTTCATGTCCTCTTTTTCTTTCTCTAATAAACCATTGACTACAATTTGTGCTGCCCATATTATCATATTATCATACACTGTCATGTGGTGGACTTACCAGGAGCCATGTCCTTAAATACACCTGGTTTCCTTCCCCTAGAAGCCATTGTCTGCCTATAGTTCCTCAGTAAGTGATAGAGGAGCATGAGTCCCTACCCCTCCATATTACAACACTGACTAGCTTGATCTTTTGCAGGTCTTAGACAAGCAGCTATGCCTGCTGTGAGTTCATGAGTGTAGTGGTCCTGTAATGTCAGAAGTCATTGTTCTACTCAAGTCATTCCCAACATCTGACTCATAGAAGCTTCCTGCTCCTTCTTCCTTATCCTTGAGGGTATATAATATAGATGTCCCTTTGTGACTAGAAGTTTCAACTGACACAGTCTCTGTACTTCAACAACAAATTGTGAGTTTCTACAAATGTTATGCAAGTAGCCATATTCTTTTTTATTGGATTTAAGGCCTACTCCTTAGGAATAATTGCATGTTGGGTACTATAAAACTGGAAAAGAATTGATGGTTATAGAGCTCACAGGCCCCAGAAGTAAACCTACTATTACCATTCTGTTAAGTGAACATAATATCAAATTGACTTCTAAATTAGTATTTCTATGCCCATAGATTAGTACAGCTCTCAGCCTTCATCAGAAAAGTTTCTTAGTGCAACAAACAGTGGTTAAGTCATAATAAAATTTTAAGAAGTAAGACTTTTAAGAGATTTGGACTTTTACTTTCATGATACAGTTAATCTGTTCATGCTATTAATATATTTCTGGGTTATCTTGAGTATGGGTCTTCTATAAAAGTCAGTTTGGTTAGGTCTCCTAAAAATATCTCTTGTTTCTTGCCAAATGACTGTTCCACCTAGGGACTATAGTACTGAGAAGGTCATCACAAAATGCAGTCACATAATCTTGGATAAGAAGTGTGTTCCCAAAACACAAGTTCAAACAGATCAAAGACCTGAACATTAATTAAGATAAAATGAACCTGATAGAGGAGAAAATGGGAGGTAGCCTGGAGTGCATTAAGGTCAATTTTGTTATATGTATATATATTTCTGATCTTTATTAAGGTATTATAATTGTGTAGTTCATTTAAAAATGTAATGTATATTTAGGAAATATAGGTCGTTAATGGATAATCATCAATAATAATCAAGCTTATAGTCATGTTAGTTAGATTTTCTAGATATATAGAGATACATTTCAGTTAGATAGGCATTCTTCATATCTTTCAAAGACTACAGAATATGGCATTTAAAATGTTTTAATAACAGGACTTTTCATGACAATGAGACATGTCTACTCCTGGCAGCATCAATCTACTTCAAGAGGAAGATAGGCATCAAAGAGGCTCCTTATGGAGTTGGTTAGCCATTTGGGCAAGAAACTGCTCTTGCCTGGACTGATGCATAAACTGGACATAAAGAACCCACAGAGAGATGACTGCTAAACTTGCCTAAAGGTGCAATGATCCTTCAGGGTTCCTGATTCATAAAAGAGTCTGTGTGACATTCTGCAGGACACAGAAAAAAGTGACTAAACTGTCTTTAAAATTTCCTACTTCATGAAAAAGTCTGCTGGATACTATGAGCCTGTAGGCTAAAGATCGATGCCCCAACAGTACAGAAGAACTTTGGGTAACTGTTCAGGCAGCGAGATGTCTCTGTCATTTCTAGAGTTTTGGAAGTTGCTTACAATGCACTTCCTGTTTACTTAGGTAATATTATATCCTTCTGGAGTCTTTGATGGAGTTGAAGAATAGATAGATAGTTATAGCTATAGTTTTCCTTTGTTATGATAAAAGATAAAATAGATATAAATATTATAACTGTAATTCTTGCTTGATAAGTGTTTTGTTATATGTAATTTTACTATGTTAAAGTTAAAGCCTTCTTTCCTTTTTAAACAGAACAGGGGAAATGGTGTAGAAGGTCCTTCTGTATTTGTGTTGCTTTCATTGGTTAAATAAAGAAACTGCCTTGGCCTTTTGATAGGGCAGAACTTAGATAGGCGGGGAGAACAGAACTGAATTCTGGGAGGAAGAAGGAAGAGACAGAGAGACACCATGAAGCTCCTACCTGAGACTGATGCTGGTTAAAATCTTTCCCGGTAAGCCATGACCTCGTGGTGTTACACAGATTGGTAGAAATGGGTTACATCAGGATGTGAGAGTTGGCTAAGAAGAGGCTAGATATAATGGGCCAGGCAGTAATTTAATTAATACAATTTATATGTGATTATTTCAGGGGTTAAGCTAGCCAGGTGGCCAGGAGCCGGGCAGCTGGGATGACAAGCAGCCCACTGCTTCCTGAACTGAACACCAATAGCACAGGCACTAAGATCAACAACTAATAAATGGAATTTCGTGAAACTGAAAAGCTCCTGTAATGCAAAGGACACTGCCAATAGGACAAACTAGCAACATACAGAATGGAAAAAGATTTTACCAACTCCACATTTGACAAAGGGCTAATTTCAAAAATATATAAATAACTCAAGAAACTAGACATCAACAAACCAAATAATCCAATTAAAAATGGAGTACAGGGGGCTGGAGAGATGGCTCAGAGGTTAAGAGCACTGACTGCTCTTCCAGAGGTCCTGAGTTCAATTCCCAGCAACCACATGGTGGCTCAAAACCATCTGTAATGAGATCTGGTGCTCTCTTCTGGCCTGCAGGCATACATGCAGACAGAACACTGTATAAATAATAAATAAATAAATAAATCTTAAAAAAAAGAAAACAAAAAAATGGAGTACAGATCTAAACAGAGAATTCTTAACAGAGGAATATCAAATGGCCGAGAAACACTTAAAGAAATGTTTAACATCCTTAGCCGTCAGTGAAAGGCAAATCAAAACAACTCACTTATAAGTGGATATTACCTGTAAAGTAAAGCACAGCTATGCTGCAATCCAAAGACCCAGAGAAGATGCTTGGATCTCCCTGGAAAGGGGAAATAGAATATATTTTGTGGGCAGATTAGGGGTAGATTGGGGTGAGAATAGGAGGGGATTGGGTGGGGGAGATGGATGGGGAGAATATTGGAAGAGACTGGTATAAACAGGGGACAATTCAGGATGAGTAGAAACCTAGTATGATAGAAACTCTCAAGGAATCTACAAGGGTGACCCTAGCTAAGACTCCTAGCAATAGAGGATGCATAGCCTGAACTGGCCATCTTCTGTAACCAGTCAAGAGTTCGAGTGGAGAGATTGGGGCACCAACCTAGCCACATAGCCTTCAATATACAATTTGTCCTGACTACAAGATGTGCTGGGGTAAAAGTGGCACAGAAATTGTGGAAGTGGCCAACCAATGACTGGTTCAACTTGAGATCCATGATTAGAGAGGGAGTCCATTCATGACCTTGCCTGTAGTACTAAGACTCAGAGTCTGGATAGCCCAGAGACTTAGGATAGAACCAAACATGAGTGGCAAAAAAATTTCAAAATAATATTCTGCTTTGCTCATAAATTGGTACCTAGCCCAGTTGTCATCAGAAAGGCTTCATAGCAACTGATGGAAACAGATGCAGACCCGGAGACAAACATCAAACAGGCCTTGGAGAATCCTTCAGAAGAGAGGAAGGAGAAATTGTAGGAGCCAAAGGATCAAGGACACCACAAGAAAACCCACAGAATCAACTAACCTGAGCTCATAGGGGCCCACAGAGACTGAATCAATAACCGGGGACCCTGCATGTGGCTGACCAAGGCCCTCTGTATATGTTACAGTTGTATAAACTAGTCTTCTTGTGGAACTCCTAACAGTAGGGGAAGTGGTTGTCTCTGACTCTTTTGTTGGTTTGGGGGACCCTATTTCTCATACTGGATTGCTTTATCCATCCTTAATATGAGGTGAAGTGCCTAGTCTTACTGCAACTTGACATGCCATATTTGAAATTATGCCACTTGTAGTCACAAACCATGGACTATCTAATAAAATCCTACTACTGTTGAGAAACCTCTCAACTTGTTGGTCAGGGGAGTTCAAGATATCCCCCCAAAACAATATAGGCTATTGCTGTTACCCTTTGTTAACTCACAGAATTTGAAGGTGGGGTACTATTGCTGAAGACATGAAGATCTTTGGACACAGAATTTGGAGTAATCAAACTGGAACTGATCTAGAAGCCTCATTCTTAAAGAGTAGCTCTTGAAAGTAGCAGAAAGTACTATGCAAGCTTCCAAGAGAGAGAAGTGATCTATAATCCCACCCAACTACACAGCTGTGAGGCCTATGAATGACAACAACTGGATTGGAAACATTTCCATAATAGTGCAATAGTGGCACTTTTATCTTAGGGGTAACCAAAACCTGTATAATTGGGGGTAAGACCCACTCAGAAGGAGGGAAACCATATCTGGTACTGACTGGAACCCTAGCCAGCTACCCAATGGGTGGGGAGGTCATAGACATTTAAGGGAATGTTCAACATCCTTAGTCATCAGAGAAATGCAAATCAAAACAACTCTGAGATTCCATCTTACACCTGTAAGAATGGCCAAGATCATAAACAGTGTAAACGACTTATGCTGGAGAGGTTTTGGGGAAAGGGGAACACTTCTGCATTGCTGGTGGGAATGCAAGCTGGTACAACCCCTTTGGATGTCAGTGTGGTGATTTCTCAGAAAATTAGGAAACAACTTTCCTCAAGACCCAGTAATACCACTTTTGGGTATATATCCAAAGGATGCTCAATCGTGCCACAAGGACATGTGCTCAATTATGTTCATAGCAGCATTGTTTGTCATAGCCAGAACCTGGAATCTACCTAAATGCCCCTCGACCGAAGAATGGATAAGCAAAATGTGGTACATTTACACAATGAAGTACTTACTACACAGCAGAAAAAAAATGACATCTTGAATTTTGCAGGAAAATGAATAGAGCTAGAATACATCACTTTGAGTAAGGTAACCCAGACACAGAAAGACAATTATTACATGTACTCACTTATAAGTGGTTTTTAAACATAAAGCAAAGAAAACCAGTCCACAAATCACAATCCCAGAGAACTTAGATAACAATGAGGACCCTAAGAGAGACTCACATAGATCTAATCTATATGGGAAGTAGAAAAAGACAAGATCTCCTGAGTAAATTGGGAGCATGGGGACCATGGGGGAGGGCTGAAGGGGAGGGGAGAAGCAGGGAGGGGAGCAGAGAAATATGTAGAGCTCAATAAAAATCAATTAAAAAACATAGCATAGATGGGAAAGTTTTACTGGGTCCCACTTCTAGGTAAAGAGCTGCAAGTAATTAACAAGTGCTGAGAGGCAAGAATTAGGCTTCCTTAGGGATAGGCCCTAACTGATAATTCAATACGAAATGGTCATCCCTAGAAACATATACATGCAGTCACCATGAACAACTGACCCAGCAGGTTGTATATATGTATTTATACATTTATATGTACATTTTAAGAATAATGGTGTTTAAAAGGGAGGCTGTGAATTTGGGAGGGAGTGGGGGATACATGGGAGGGTTAGGAGGGAGGAAATGGAAGGAAGGAATTATGTAATTATATTTTAATTGAATAGAGGAGTAGGAAGAAAGGGGCACATGATAACGTCATTTGAAGTCAGTGTTATACAGAAAAGTTAAATCAAGAAACCATTGAGATTAATTGATAGATAATTTTTTTTAAAAAAGAAGACATTTCCAGGAAGCCAACACTAATTATTCTAAGGCCCATTTTGTACTACTCATTTTATAACCAAGGCTGGACCCTGAGGCCAGTCATTACTTAGTTCCCAAGCTAGGTTATTGTTCGAACACTAACCCCAACTCTCAATATCACATGGTGGCAACAATGGCATCACTAAGGTACTTTGAAGATATAAAATAGAGTTTCTCAATGTTACATGCATACGACACATGAATATTTTTTAAATGTTTATTTATTCATTCATTCATGGAGAAGGGTGGGTACTCACCTGCCATGGTTTACAGGTAGAATTCACAGGACAACTTGAGGAGGTCAGTTTTCTCTGGTCACCGTGTAGGTCCTGAAAATCAAACTCAGGTTATCAGAGTTAATAAAAGTACCTTTACATGCTGAGCAATTTCACTAGCACAAGACCTCTTTCTAAAATACATATCCTAAGATCAATCGTGTTAAATGAAATAAGCCAATTATTAAAAAGAAGAGTATCACATTTTCTCTCATTTGTAGCATCCAGGGATGGAGAGAAAAGATGTGAAAGCTAAAGGGAGACTATTATAGATTCGAAAGGGAAAGTGGAAGGGAAAAAAGGGGTGATAATATAGTAGAAGGAGCCACCAACATCTTATGCATATATGGAATGCTACAATGAAGGCTATTTTCTTTTTACAATTAATATATGTTAATACAAAACACTTATATTTTAATAAAAAATAAAACAAAATAAAATACAAATTGTGCTTCTCTGGGTCTGGAGTAGAATGATTCTGCATCTAACAGAATGTCGGGTTTTTTTTTGGTTTTTTTTTTTTTTTTTTTTGGTGATACAGCACTCTTTCCACCAAGGCTTAGCTCCTGGGTTCCCACAACCTTTGTAGTCTCTATATGAGGACTTGAGATTTCAGAGGTAGGATACAATATGAAGTTAAGGCAATTGATTTTTTTAATCCATGCTATCATTACACTGACATACTTTCTTTTAAGCACTGGCACTACAAGTAATCCTGTCTTCCTACAACCTAAAAAAAAATACATCTGGACCAAGAAGAAAAAGCCAAACTATAAACAACAAAAACGAGAATAATTTTGGGGTGGGAGCTAGAAAGACAGCTCCATGCAAGCATATTCACTCATGCAAAATAAATGCATACTTATGAATGCATAATTTTAAAGAAAGGAATGATATGGGCAAGAATTGGGTTACTAATTATAATGACTTAAGCTATTAATACAGACCTAAAGTAAGTATAATGAAAAAGTAACAAAATGTATTTTATCTACTATTTTGTAGGTATTCAAAGCACAGACAGCAATCACTATAATAATGGAGCAGTAAGCAATCTTTCTAGTCTTCTTCTCCTTTAAATATTGAAAAAAAGGCCAAGCTCCCAAACGGTTCCATAATTTCCTATAGATCTTTAAATGATTCTAATGTACAGTGTAGTCATTTTGGAGAGCCAATGTGAAGACTAAACTTCTTTCTTTACACATAAAGAAACTGAGACCAAGAAAAATCATATTATCCCTTAGTAATCAGAAACTGGACCCCCCAACTCATAACTCAATGCAGGGTGTCATGTACCTCTGCCTGACTATAAGATTTTATAAAAGGGGATTTCATGATATCTAGATTTAGTAAAAAATTAATGAAGAATAGGTAAGAAAGTATAAGCAAAACAAGGGTTAGCGTGAAGTGATGAGAGTTAGGGCCAGCTAATGGGTAGATGGGGGTCCTGACACTGCTCCCTCTACGTTTCTATATATAAAAATTATCATTAATGATACGGCTTGTTAAGATTATTTTATTTGATGTGTATGAGTGTTTAGGCTGAATGCATATATGTGCACCGTAGAGCTCAGGAAAAGATCTTGGACCTCCTAGAACTGGAGTTATAGATATTTATGAGCTACCATGTGGTTCTGGGAACTGAATTTGGATCCTCTCCAAAAGCAACAAGTACTCTTAACTGCTGAACCATCCCTGCAGTCCCCAACACTGCTCCTAATACCAACAAGATCTAAAGGGGAATTCTGTACTTCTGTCTAGCTCTATATCAGTGCTTCAACTGTTATTAGCTTTCCGTACTTTATTAAAAAAAAAAACCTTCCCAGCTTAACTCTAGCTGGAAACAGTCTGTCAGCCTCAGTCACTCTCTTTAACTGCAAACAGTGTCAAATTCTGGGGTGTAATATTCCCTAAAATAACAAATAAATAACAAATAGAACAAAACAAATGTTACCTCAATACATTCCTAAACATGTTACTAACAAATTGAAAGGTTCTCACTTCTAATCAGTCATAAGTATTGGAAGTCAAGTACATAAAACAGACTTCAGTTTGGTGAGATGAAAATTATTCAAGATAGAAGAACCAATAATATATATGAAAATATTATCACATTGTTGTTGGGTACTTTGTTCTATAAATGTCACTAAGGTCTATATAAATAACTTGGAATTTTTTTCTTTCTTGTTGCCCTATTATTCAAAGTGTAGGATTGATATGTCCAACTATTATTGCTAAATTGTCTATTTCCAAATTTAATTGTGCTAGTGTTTGCTTAACATGCATGTTTCTTGACTTAAAATTGTATTGCATGCAGATGAATCCATTCTGTTTGTTTGCTTACTTGCTTGCTTGCTTGTTTTGTCCTATTTTGGTTTGTTTGTTTTTATTTTAACTTATTTTATTATTTTAGGTGCCTGTTTGTTTTCTAATGAGAGAGAGAAAAAAAAAGAGTATAGAGTTGGTGGTGGGGATGTGGGGAGGGCCTGGAAAGAGTTGGTGGAGAGGAAGCCATAATCAAAATATATTGGATGAAAAATCTATTTCCAATTAAAATAATTGAAAAAAAAGAAAATATCCTAAGTAAAAAATATATTGAATACACCTGACATACTATATGGTTGCATAAACTTTTTCCCTGTGAGTCTCCCAAGCCTTCATTTCTGAATGGCTTTGACTAATACTAATATTGGCAATTTTCCATGAATCTTAATCACAGATCTTTAACAGAGACCCAAAGGAATTGCCTGTGTTTCAAACCCCTACAGGTTATTCTGTATTCCAAACATGTACTTCCTTACCTCTGCTCAGAGGTAGCATTCCAATATCTCTATGATGTCAGGATAAGTCACCTCAAGCAACATCATTGGTTCATTCTCCACCTAATGATTCAGAGGAATGAAGATTCCAAAGTGTCTGGCCAGCAGTCTTAATTTAAGTAACATGATCACTGTCATATCTTCTGATGAAAGAGCTGTTGTATTTACAGCTAAGACTTTTGAGCAGGAACAGCATAAAGCCACAGGGATAAAAAGCACAATTTTGACTAGAGGATCACCAGGGATAATTGTGGATTCCACTGCTCTCGCTTTATCCCCTTAATTTTCTGGAGGAATGAATCTTGGATATGGGAGCATTGTGAATGCTGTCACAAAGTACACAAAGCCCTGTAGGAGAATCTCCCTAGATATGCAAAGTATTGCTACCTACCTGGCATTGTAACTGAGATTTCAAAAGTTCATCCAGTTTTATCAAGTCAGCTGGGCCAGGATATGTAGCAGAACCTTCTCCTATTGTGAGCCCCACCACAAATTAGCAGATTTCCAGGTCAATTCACTACTGGTTAGGATGACCCACTCAAAATGAGAAATGCAATGTCTTCAAAATGCAGAGCCCTTCTTACAGGTGCAAGAGCACTAACATGCAGTCATTTATTCTTCACCTTAGAAGGATATCTCTATCCCACACCACCAGACCTCTAGAAATTTCATTGATATATAAGGACACTGAATTCTTGTCAGATTTATATTTCATCCTTTTGCACAAAAAAATGATATTGCTCTTTTATTAGGTTTGCTCAGAAAGCATACCAAATTGTGGCTTTCATTGTGGCATTTTCAGTTATGCATTGTTCCTATTCATCCCATTCCCCTCTCCGGTCCAGCTGACCTCTTCCCGTCGGTGCCTTTCCTCTTTCACAATAGCCTCCCTGCTTCTGCTTTTAGGTCAGATGTATTTCATTACCTTTTCTTTCTTCCTTTCCATCATCTTCCCCCTCCTTTAAAGGTTTTTCTCCCCCTTGATGTTCTCCTTTATAGTTTCATAGCCCACACCTCACCACACACATATATACACACATGTAATACATACAAATTAAAGTCTAAGATCTGCATCTGAGAGAAACACATGCAATATTTGTCTGAGTCTGGCTTATTTTGCTTAACAAAATGACTTCCAGTTAGACCCATTTCCCTACAAATGTCATAATTCCATTTTTATTTATGGTTGAATAAAGTTCCATTGTGTATACATACTGCAGTTTCCCATCCATTCATCTCTTGGCAAATAGCTAGGCTGGTTTCATTCTCTAGTTATTATGACTAGAGTAACTGTAAATATAAATATGTATGTATGTATGTATGTATGTATGTATTGCTGTAGTAGTACATGAGTCCTATGGGTGCAGATTCAAGAATTACATACCCGTGTCTTTGGTAGCTATATTTTTAGTCTTTTGAGAAATATCCATGCTAATTTCCACAATGGCGGTAGCAGTTTACATTGTCCACTAGCAGTGAGTAAGGGGTCCCCTTAACCATGTCTTCACCAATACTTCTCTTTTGCTTCCTTTATGTTAGCCATTCTGACTGGGGTGGATTTCAAACCAATTTTAATTATAAAAAGTGTTCAATATTATGAAAATAATATTGATTTCAGTTGACTACTTTTTCATGTATAGGCAGCTCTGGTGGCTTCTATTTAGCCTTGGTCATCATCATAGCTCACAGACATAGGTGAATGAATGAATGACCTATCATGGGTTCTGACAAGGGATGAGTATATCTATCCCGATTTTGTATTCTGAAACTAGAATATTACCACAAAATTGGTTCGAGGAGTCATTTTATCAACTGTGAGATTAGCATGAACTAAAATTCCATTTTTCATCTGAGCTTCACCAACCTGTGGTCAACTGTGAGTTCACAATGATATTTTTGGCCTGGAACTAGTATCATTTCAGAACCCATGTTAAATAGACCCTTAAAATTTTATTATTTATGTTTTCAGTATAAAGTTACCCTGGTAAAATACTGTAGATTCCCTTGGGGGAAGACCGGGAGAATGATTAATGGTGTAACTTTTGGGTGATATACTTAATGAGTCCATACTAATAAATTCTGATCCAAGTTTAAGCTCCTCCCAACATTGTATCCATTCCTATATTTTTCTCATTGTAAAAATGAGACAACTCAAGTGCTTATTTTGGAATTTTGCCTGCTTCTTCATGGATCATATTTTGAACCTTATATTTATAGGTCTGTTGAGACTTAATAGTTATATGTTTGCAAGCAAATAGGGGTTGTAGAAGGTGATGAAAATCAATATTTTATTCTTAGGAACTGCCACAGAGGTCATCATAATTTCCTCAGGCAAGTCCAGATTAATCCCCTTATAGAGGGATAGGAAAGATAATATGACCAGGGGTAAGTTGGCTGCTCTCTCAGTCTGGTGAGGAGACTAGTTCCACTGTCAAAGATGACTCATTAGAATTTATGGGCTCAGAGTTCTGTCTTGATCAGAGTTGCCTCATACATCTCCAGTCCAACTTAGAGTATTTTGGTCTTTTTCAATCAATGCTTTCATTTTAATGTGGCATATCCTGCAGACTTGAAAGTTCAGAATGTGCGGAAAGTCATCCAGACAGAGTGATCTTTGACAGTCTTAGTCCTGAAGATAAAGTAGCAAAAGGTGTCCCTTAGGGCACACATACAGCCTTCAGGTCATTTTCATGACACTTCAGTTGGAGACTCAAGTCCTTGAGTTCAAAGTTTTTCTTCTGCACTTTGTCCAATGACATTAGGAGGAAAGACCAATTTTATTTTACTCATTAGCTTTCCAAAAGTGTCCTGCTGCATCATATAAATATTTACCCAAGCTTTTCATTCCTATTAGTGTTAAATGGCTGATTAAGAGTACCCAGTGCAGCGATGTTATGCATCTTTATTGCCAAGTTACACATAGACTACTCATGCTCTCTTCATTACTACAAACAGAATCATTACCATCTTAAATTTAACTTTATATTTCAACTCCAGAAACCCAATTCATAGAATTCACCATCAATATTTTATCTAGGACCAACCTCAATACCAAAGCTTATGTTAGTTACAGATTTCCAATGGATAAGAATAGAATGGAGATGATAGATAGATAGATAGATAGATAGATAGATAGATAGATAGATAGATAGATAGATAGATAGATAGACAGATAGATAGATAGATAATAAATATCTATTTCTATATTGTATGTAATATAATGAGATTTATTATACAGTAACGCAGTAACGTAATAGGTGCTTAAAAACTGCTTTTTCGGGGATCTCCAAGAAGGAAAAATAAGAGGGGACAGGAGGAAATGCATAAAAATGATGTATATGTATAAAAATATCACAATGGATCTCATTTCTTTGGGGCACAAGAGAAGCTGCTCTTGCTAAACATCACTAGCACCTTACTTAAATGCAGAAGAAAACTACAAATGGCAAATGGGATGAAATCCAGAAATTTCTGCCTTCATTTTGTGTCTGTCTCCCTTACTTTGGGTAAGATTCTTGCTTGAATGTGTATAGGCATACTAACCATTCAATAACTCAATCAAACAATATATTTGTCTATCTGTCTATCTTATCCCCCTCCAAGGCCAAAAACATAGAGTAAAGTCATTGTCCTAAACTGTAGTCACCTTAGATTTCAGGATTAGCAAAGCCTTGCAGGACAGAACCCCTTCCAAGTGAGGACAATTATATATGGCGTAAGACTGTATCCTGGAATATAAGTAATTATCTCATGGGAACCACATTGCTCCTTTCAAGCAATGACAAATGATAGGGATAGCAAGATAAGTTCTTTGAACTATCTTGAAGAACCAGAACTGAGATAATGATCAACCAGACCATACATATACTGAGAGATTAGAGACATAGTTCAGCAGTGGAATGTTAGCCTGGCATGCTCAAGGCCCTAGATTAGAGTTACAGCATGGCCAAGAAAGAGACAGAGACAGAGAGAGTGATCACAGATTGACTGGAACTATTTAATCATGCATGTCTCCTTTCCCCAGTTCTTCCTCTATTTAAATCTAAAGCACATTGAAGATGAACCTTTAGTCACTAGACTTCTCTGTGCATGCACTAATGAAATCTCCTTTCTCTGCATTTCACCCTTACTCTTCTTCTTAATTGACATAGCTTTGTAGCTGGTGGGGTCTAACCAGTTAGGGCTGCCAGATCAAAGCCTTTGTCCTAAAAGTCCCTGTTACAATGAGCTATGAAACTGTGGTAGCTATGTCCCCCAAACTGCCACCTATATAATAGAGACTCAAGAAGGCCAGTGGTGTGGTTTGAAGAACCAAGAGGCAGAAAGCTAATGGAATTGATTCTAGTTCAAGTATGGAGAGTTGAGAATAAGGATGAATGCTATGTCCCAACTGAAGCAGTCAGGGAGGAATGGATTCAATCTTCTTCTACCTTTTTGTTGCATTCAAATATACATCAGATGGAATGATATTTACCAACAATGAGGAGGCCCATCTATGTCATTTAGATCATCAATCTGAATACTGATTTCTGCAAGATATTTCTCACAGACACACCAAGAAATATTGTTTAATGGTATTTCCATGCAACTTTTAGCTCAGTCAAGCAAACACCTTAAATTAAATATCACAAATGTTTAAATTCTATTAGGAAAGTACGGTACTGCCTGTTTACACTTACTTACTTGTGTGTCTCCGTGTGTATATGTGTAGGTGTGTGTGAACATCAGAGGTGGCTGTGTATGTTGTGTGTAGGCACATGTGGAAGTCAGAGGGCAATCTGCAGGAGTCGGCTCTCTCCTACCATACGGATTCCAGGAACGAAACTCAGATCAGCAGCAAGTACCTTTACCTGTTAGCCAGCATAGCAGCTCTGTCGCTGTTTCTATAATTACCTAAGCTTTGAGAGATGGAGAATAGAAGCACTTTATGTATTCACACATCACAATCAGATATAAAGTAGTTTTAGTTCACCAAGAGTTATGGGCCATCTCTAAAGATACACCTATGAACTAATTTGCACTTCTGTGTAGTATTTACCCTATTTCATAACTGGGCACATATAGAAAATACTGGTTGGCAGCACTCTGAGGAAAAATAGGCCAGGTTTCTTGCAGCTAAAGCAGTCTGAAATGGCTCTAACCACTCCAAAACCTGACCCATCTGAGGCTGAGGTGTCAGCATCTCTTCACAACAGATTGGATTTTCTGTTCTGCCGCCCTAACAAACACTGTAACACTGGACATTCCCTTTACCTCTCACAAATGAGGCTACTTCTAAATCTTCCTTTACTTCTCAGCCTAACATGAAGGTCATATGAGATGATGAATATGAAAATGTCAATTTTGGCTATAGAAAAGATAATGATGGTATTGTTCAGTTCAGGGGATGTTATTTAAACCCTGTAGAAAAGCCTCATCAATAGACACTAAAAACCAGTGTGTTTTATATGGCCCATATACATGCTGCCCATCTATTCTGCAGGTGCTTACTGGGTTCTCTGTACTTTAAAAACACTGTGCTAAGTCATCGTTGCTGAACATAAAATGGTTCTTACTCCTTAAGACTGGTTTTCCTTTCATCATAGTAACAGGTATTCCCCAGAGCTAGTTATAAACACATTCTTTGGTCAGTGACATTTTGTATTTATAATCATGGTTTTGAAAGCCAAACAATGAACAACAGCTCCATATTTCAGAAAGTCAGGCAATCATAGCAGACACACTCCAGTAACCTTGTTTCACGGATATAAATAAAGTCCCAAACCCTTTTTGCCTCAGAAAGTTCATTAATTCAGGAACTCTGTATTTTCCAAAATCCTATATATGGGAAACCCTTTAGTAAGAGGTTTTACTTTGTTTTACTTAATTGAGCAATGAGAACTATATTTCATTTCTATTATTGAGTAGTATTTTCAACTGTACTAATAAGTATTTTATTAAAGATACATATTTATCTTATGCTCACTTCCTCCCAGCAAGCTGAGACCTATTTTAGCTCAAACACCAATAGACAATACACTCCAATATCTATTCATTCAATAGTTTTTCAAAATTGATCCAAACAGACTGATCTTTTTGCCAACATAAGTTTCTGCCGGTTTTATATATCCTGCAAAATACACCTAACACCAATTTACCACAAATATGGTAAAAAATAGTTATAAACGATGTCACACTAGGAAGATTCATCAGTAGGTACTGTCCTTGCTCAACAAGTTTGAGGACCTGAGTTCAGGTCCCTAACAACTACATAAAGGCAAGATTTGGAGGCATGCACCTGTAACCCCAGTACTGGGGAAGTAGATGAGAGTATCTCTGGGGTTTGTTGGCCAACTAGTATAACTCTAGGTTCAACAAAAATCTCTGTCTCAAAAAATAAGGTAGATGATAGTAGTACAGTCACTAAGATGAACAATTGTAAATGGGACTTCATGAAACTGAAAAACATCTGTATAGCAAAGAACATCATCATATGGATAAAGTGGCAGGCTATATAGAATGGGAAAAGATCTTTACCAACTATACATCTGATAGAGGGCTAATATGTAAAATATATAAATCACAATAAAAATCAGACATCAAGAAAACAACCCAATATTTAAAATGATGTCCAGAACTAAGAAGAGAATTCTCAAAAGACAAAATGCAAATAGATGAAAAACACTTAAAGAAATGTTCAACATCCTTAGCCATCTGGGAAATGTAAATTAAAACTACTTTGAGATTTTAATTACCCCAATCAGAATGGCCAAAATCAGTAAAACAAATAATACCATATGCCAACAAGGATTCAGGAAAGAGAGAGCACTTATTCATTCCTTGTAGGAGTGTGAGCTGGTACAGCCACTATGGAAATCAGTACAGCAGTTCCTCTGGAAGCTAGGAATACATCTACTTCAAGATCCAGCTATACCACTCAGGCATATACCCAAGGGACTCCAGAGTCTACTGTAGCATGAGGGGCTGCTTGTCTGGGTTTATGTCCTGCCCAGTTCCCATAGCAGTTTAGCCCCAAAGAAAATCTCCAGAAGATTATAAACTGATTGGCCCATTAGCTCAGTCTTCTTATTAGCTCTTGTAGCTTATATTAACCTATTATTCTTATCTATGTTAGCCACATGGCTCAGTACCTTTTTCAGCGGGGCAGGTCACATCCTGCTTCTTCCATGGTCTGGGCAAAACTGATGAAAGAGCTTCCTTCTTCCCAGAATACTCCTGTTCTCATTGCCCCACCTCTACTTCCTTTCTGGTTTTCCCGCCTATACTTCCTGCCTGCCTATCAGCCAATCAGTGTTTATTTAAAATATAATTGACAGAATACAGACAATTCTCCCACAGTTTACCTTAGAGATACTTGCTCATTCATGTTCATTGCTGTTCTAAGCATAATATCCTGAAAATGGAAATAGCCTAAATGCCCATCAATTGGTGAATGAATAATGAAAATGTGGTATATTAACACAATGAAATATTATTTAGCTGTTAAGAAAAAATAAATCATAAAATTTGTAGGTAAATGAATGGAGGTAGAAAAAATCCTGAGTGAGGTAATCCAGACCCAAAAAGACAAATATTTTATATTTTATCTTATATTTAAATGTTATCTTTTAGGCTTTCTAGTGTGATACAATCTGAAAAACCACAAAGGTTAGTTACCTAGTAAGGGATCAGAGGGCAGGAAGGACTCTTTCAAGGAATAGAAAATAGAATAAAGTATAATGGAGATGCAAAGGGAAAACTAGAGTAGTAGGAAATTTAAATGGGGACTGGGTAGGAAAGAATAATAAAAGAAGGAAGACAGGGAGGTACAACTAACATTAAAGGCCTTGAGAATCCAAATTGAAACCTACTAATATAGAAGGCATCTAAATGGACTCACCATATAATGGAAGAGACAATGCCCCAACTAGATGTATTTTGCAACCAAGTAAAACATCCAGTGCTAGAAATAGATTATATCTTGTTGAGTCATTGGCCAAAGACATCCCATGGAATGCCCTAAACACCACAGGCTATTGCCAAAGCTGCTCTCCATAACCTGATGGTGAGACCCTATTGGTAAAGACAACATTTAATTATGTTAGTGAGCAGAGAAGTTGAGCTGATGCCACCTCTATTATTGGCTGGCACTCATTGAGCCGAAAAGTACTCTGCATGCTACTAGAGGAGAAAGGTAATTATCAACAGCACCCAAGTACAAGCTCCATGACCTACAACAGTGATCTGTCTGCAGGATATACTAGTTCACCAGTAGCCCAAATGTTACAGGAGTAACCAAAAACTTGTTAGTTGGAGTTAAGGCCCACTCCATAAAGTAGAATCCATATCAGAGACTTCTAAAGAATCCAAGAGCCTGAGAAGAGATAGGTCATGTGCTTAGGGGGCAAAAACTAATACCATTATTCTACTAAAGGAACATAGCAAAAATGACATATTGCTCTACTCATAGATCAATGCCTCACTCAAACATCATCAGAGAAAAGTCTTCTTGTAGTAGATGAGAATTAACACTGAGACCCACAACTGGACAATGTGCAAATAGTAAAAGACTTTGGAATGATCAATCCTAAATTGGATGTCTTCAATTGGAAAGATTGTAAGACCCAGAAATGATGCATGACTCCAAGAAAGCAGTGTCTGAGTACCAGTAGATCCATCTGGAGTGGTAAGTGTGTGCCCGCCCGGCCAGACGCCCCGGGAAGGGAGTACAGGTGCCCTCCAATCCCCTAAACTTTCTGGCCATTCAGCGGGGCTTCATCCCAGCTACTGGCATTCTCTATGTATCCCACCCCAACTTGCCCCCAAGCACCCCTTCCCATCTGTGGGGTCCTAGGATCCCCCAACACAGCCTGCTCTGGGGCTGAGGCTCTGGGAACACAGTGGTGAGTGCAAGGCTGCAGGGGTTTCTTTGTTCCACGGAGCCAGCATCTACCAAGCCCACCCTTTTGTCTGTGAGGTCCTTGGTCAGCAAGTGGCCCTGATCCAGTACCAGTAGATCCATCCAAACCGGTAAGTGTGTGCCTGCCTGGCCAGATGCCCCAGGAAGGGAGTACAGGCACCCTCCAATCCCCTAAACTTTCTGGCCATTCAGCGGGGCTTCTCCCTTGCTACTGGTTTTCTCTACATATCCCAACCCAACTTGCCCCCAAGCACCCCTTCCCATCTGCGGGGTCCTAGGATCCCCCAACTCAGCCTGCTTCGGGACTGAGGCTCTGGGGACACAGTGGTGAGTGCAAGGATGCAGGGCTTTCTTTGTTCCATGGAGCCAGCATCTACCAAGCCTGACCTTTTGTCTCCAAGGTCCCTGGCCAGCAAGTGGCCCTGAGCCAGTACCAGTAGATCCATCTGGAGGGGGTCCTTAGATCCACCACCACAGCCTACTTCAGGGAGGAGGGCATCTGAGAGCCAACTCCAGGGCTGAGGGGACCTAAGAGAGGACAAAACAAGAAAAAATCCCCAAGTACACAGTTAGCCACAGCAAAAATTGGACCAAGCCACCAAGACTCTCCTGACCACATTCAAGGGAAGAGATGGGCAGGCACCAATGCAATAATTCATCCAACAACCTGAAAAGCAACATGATAACACCAGGATCCAGCGAATATGCAACAGGAAGACTTGAACAACCTAATCCAGAAAAAGTAGAAGAAATCGACTTTAGAAATAACATTATAAAAATGATAGAGACCATTAAAGAGGATGTGAAAGGAAAAAAAAATTTTTTTTTATCTTTAATTATGTTCTTGAATGGAAAAAATAAAACAAAAAAAAAAGAGGATGTGAAAAACTCCTTTAAAGAAATGGATGAGAAGAGTAACAAGTTAGAAGAAATGAATAAATCCCTCAAAAATACCCTAGAAAACCAAGAAAAAGCAATGAAACAAGTAATGAAACAGTTCAAGACTTGAAAACTGAAATGGAGGCAATGAAGAAAACACAAACCGAAGGATGGATGGATATGGAAAATCTGGGTAAATGAACAGGAACTACAGAGACAAGTATAACCAAAAGAATACAAGAGATAGAAGAAAGAATCTCAGATGCTGAAGATATGATAGAAAAAATAAACTAATTGATCAAAGAAAACAACAAATCGAACAAATTCTTAACACAAAACATCCAGGAAATCTGGGACACCATGAAAAGACCAAACCTAAGAATAATAGGAGTAGAAGAAGGAGAAGAATTACAGCTCAAAGGCCCTTAAAATACATTCAACAAAATTATAGAAGAAAACTTTCCCAATCTAAAGAAGGATATTCCTATGAAGGTACAAGAAGAATACAGAACACCAAATAGACTGAATAAAAAAAAATCCCCTCGCAATATAATAATCAAAACACAGAACATACAAAATAAAGAAAGAATATTAAAAGCTGCAAAGGAAAAAGGCCAAGTAACATATAAAGGTAAACCTATCAGAATTACACCTGACTTCTCTATGGAAACCATGAAAGCCAGAAGGTCATGGATAGATGTGCTGCAGAAACTAAGAGACCATGGATGCAAGCCCAGACTACTATACCCAGCAAAGCTTTCTTTCACCATCGATGGAGAAAACAAGATATTCCAGGATAAAAACAAATTTAAGCAATACATAGCCACACACTCAGCCTTACAGAAAGTACTAGAAGGAAAACCACACCTAAAGGAAGCAAACAACACCCATAATAACACAGACATCTAACAACCCTCCACCAGCACAACTCAAAGAAGGGAAACACACAAACTCTACCACAAAAAAAAATAAAATAAAATAAAAAACGGGAGTTAACAATCACTGGTCATTAATATCACTTAGTATCAATGGACTCAATTCACCTATGAAAAGGCACAGGTTAAAAGAATGGATATGAAAACAGGATCCAACATTCTGTTGTTTACAAGAAACACGCCTCAACCACAAAGACAGACATTATCTCAGAGTAAAGGGTTGAGAAAAGGTTTTTCAATCAAACGGCCCTAAGAAACAAGAAGGTGTGGCTATACTAATATAGAACAAAATCGACTTCAAACTAAATTCAATGAGAAGGGATAGAAATGGAAACTTTATACTCTTAACAGGAATAATCCATCAGGATGAAGTCTCGAACCTGAATATATATGTCTCTAATAAAAAAGCACCCACATATGTAAAAGAAACATTACTAAAACTTAAAGAACACATCAAACTCCACACACTAATTGTAAGAGATTTCAACACTCCTCTCTCACCAATGGACAGGTCAACCAGACAGAAACTTAACAGAGAAATACAAGAACTAACAGATGTAATGAATCAAATGGACTTAATAGACATCTATAGAACATTCCACCCAAACAAGAAAGAATATATCTTCTTCTCAGCATCTCATGGAACCTTCTCGAAAATTGATCACATACTCGGTAACAAAGCAAACATCCTAGGTGCCCCTCAATGGAAGAATGGATAAAGAAAGTGTGGAATATATACACATTAGAGTACTACTCAGTGGTAAAAAAAACAATGACATCTTGAATTTTGCATGCAAATGGACGGAAATAGAAAACACTATACTTAGTGAGATAACCCAGACCCAAAAAGATGAATATGGTATGTACTCACTCATTAGTGGACTCTAGCCATAAACAAATGACATTAAGCCTATAGTTCACAAGCCTAGAGAAGCCAAATAGCAAGGTGAACCCAAAGAAAAACATATATAGATCCTCCTGGAAATTGGAAACAAACAAGATCTCCGGGTTAAAGTTGGGAGCACGGGGTAGGGCTAGGGGTGGGGGTGGAGTTAAGGGAAGGGGAAAGGGGGAAGGAGAAGGGAGAAGGGAAGGACTGGGGAGAACTTGGGGGAGTGGGAGGTTGGAGATGGAGGTAGGGCTGATATAGGAGCAGGGAAGAA